>JBBMEF010042502.1:0-13899 GCA_037832685.1 Sicyos baderoa
AAATAAATTTGCAAATAATTAAAATTGTTGACATTTATAAAAGGAAAGTGTTTTAATGGAGGTAAAGTATTAATAATAGTTCCGAAAATCCGAAAATCTTGCATTAAATGCTTATAAGGGCAAAATGGTATTTAAACTTGAGTGACAAAATGAGAAGATGAGTGGAAATAAAAGATTACCCGTAAACTAAATAAGGATAGGACGAGAAATGTATTTCTCTTTCTTCATTTCTCCTTCCTCTGTTCATATTTTAGTTTTTAATATATATTTATCAATAAATAAAAATAGGAATATATTCTCTTCAATATTTAGTTGAAAATTAATAAATATTTATGATTAAACATTAACTATTATAATAATGGACCATTTATAAATATAAATATATATAAATATATATATATATATATATATATATATATATATATTAGGTGAATTGAGATTTAGGGAAAAAAAGAAAAAATAATAAATGAGAATAATTTTCCAACCACATCCTATCTTAAAATTGTTGTTTTTTTCTTCTTTTTTCTTTTGAAATGTAAAATTGTTTTTTTTTTTAATCAAAGTGTAATGTTGTAAAGTTGTATTCTCTTCTGAGTTTATTTCAAGTTTTGTTGGGTTGATATAATAATTAATGAATGACCTTCCGCTTTGTGGTTCTTAATTAAAGTGTAATCTTAGTGTTTTTAATGAACTTCATGATCTCTTCACTTTTTCAAAAAGTTTGTATTACCATTACTCACATCTATCAACTTATAAAAATACAATGTCAAAATTATATAACATGCTAAATATAACACAATGAATAGTAGTATCATCATAAAAAATATTAATATAAATCTCTATTGAATTTTTTTTTATATTTGCGATTGTTCAGATTAACTTGCGCATAACTCGACTAATATCTGAATATTTCGACTCTATAACATTTGAATATCAAAAGAAATTATAAACTTTTTTTTAAAAAATAAGTGATCATCATAAATGATACAACTCATCTCCACTTATTCTTCTTAAGCTCTATCATTTTTTTTTTTTTTGAAAACTTGTTAAGCTCTATCTTAATTTAGAATGGTTGTGACTATTAAAATAATTTCGAATAATTATACTATTTTGTAAACTTATTTGAGAAAGTAATTAAATGATTTTTTATTTTGAAAGAGAAAGTAAACAATTAAATTTTGATAATTTTCAAATTTAAACATGAAAATGCATGCATATTATAGTAAATTATGTTATGACCAAAGTTGACCTTTTCAATTATCTTTATATTTACAATTTTTTATAAGATACTTATTTTAAATTGTATATGATTTAAATTATAAGTATTTTACCAAATGAGTCGGTACTCAATAATTTCATTGTTTGTTGTAGATAATTTGATAAATTTAAAGAAAATTATTTTATTTTATAATAATGTTTAAAAAAATTATATTTTCATCGAAATTATTCAAATATATCTACTTAAATGAAGATTTAACCTGAATAATTAACTATCAAATTGAAAATTAATATATACTTTCTTGAAAATTTTATAAAAACATATTTTATTTAATTGAAAATTAAAAAGTACAAAAATTAAGAAAACAAACAAGAAACAATTGAGAAACCGGATCTCATAAATATATGTCAGAGAATTTCCTCTATGTTTCGAGAAGGTACTTGAATGAGGTTTTGGATAAAAAGTTAGTTTGTGAAGTTAGTTTGAAGAATTATTTTGAGTAGTTAGAAATTGAAATTTTGTAATAACTCATCTGAATTTAGATTTTTATGGAAGAATTGCATCCAAAAAAAGAATTTGGATGTAAATTATTTTTAAATAAGCTAAAGAGATTAGCTTGTTTCGGCATGAATTTGAAGTGATGAATTATTTTAAGTAGTTAATTAAAAATAAATATTATAAATAAATTATTAAAAATGAGTTATTTAGATTAGATAAAAATGAATGATTAGAAATGAAGAATCTTTTGATCAATTAGAAATACATTATTAAAAATGAATTGTTAAAAATGAGAAAATATTGTAAATAATAAAAATAAAGAATTATTTTGAGTAATTTTGTTTGAATATAATTTTGGGAACAATCATCCATCTAAATATTCATTTATAAATTCCCTAAATTAAACCAACATCCCTATAGAAAAATTAACAAATTTTGTTTTAGATGAATTAGAATTAAAATGAGAGGAAATAGAGAATTAAGAAGTCAATTCTATTTCGATCTTATATATATATCTGGTGATAATCTATTTCAAGTCCGTAATTACACAAATAATACTTTCATACATTATCTTCATTTTGTTTTTAATTTAACAAGAGATTAGAACGGCTCGAACCATATGCCTCGCAGTTATTATAACATATTGAATAATTGAGTTAGGGTGGGGTTTGACACTTCAGCTCACCATCTAAATATAAATTAATATTTACGAACAGAATAATAATTCCACCGATATTAGTATTTACCTAATGACTTCTAGATCTTGGGTTCGAATTTCCCACCCCGATTATTATAATCTCAAAATAATAATAATAATAATAATAATAATATTTCTTCAAAAAAAATATATATATAAAAAATAATATAACCATTTTGAGAAATAATCCTCCTACCTGGACGGAATGAACAAATTTCCCTATTTTAAAATTGTTGACTGCAGGAGGCTAAAACGGTCATTTTAGAAAGCTGAAAACGTGTTTTATATTTTAAATTTATTTACTTATTCGTAATTCCGGTGGGTAAATAATAATAATAACAATAATAGGCATTCAATTATTAGCCCCAAATTTGTAGCTGTATTTTAGACAAATCTGAATGGTTTCTTTTGACCTGTTCATTCTCTCTTAACTTTCACTTTGAATATTTCAAAACTAATTTTATTATTCAACAAGAAAAGATCAAATCTTCAGTGTTAAAAAAAAAACTATAACACAATTTAAGCTACCCAATGCTTCTTCTAATGAGCAACTTGCAAGTATACTAATGAATCTCTATCTACATACATACTTGATTTACAATGTTCCCAATCCAACTGCCCTATGGTCTCGGTCGCCCGCCGCTCATGGGGTGCATTGGAGATCTCGTGGCTCGTCGGATGTCGTTCCTCACCCCATGTTCCGACATTGGCGATCTAGGGTATCGATGACCGTTATCTTGCCTTTTATTGTTCTCTCTTTTGGGAGTTTCGCTTCCCTTCGTCGTTGGTGTCGCCTCGGACACTTCAAAAACATAGGTTCCAATGGACATGTCTTGGTATTCCTTGAGCGGCTCTAGAATTTCCACCACTTGTCTCATTGTTGGCCGTAGTTTCGGGCGATGGCTCAAACATTGGTATGCCAATGCCGCCGCCTTTCTCGCTCCACTTTCGGAGTATTGCCCTTCCAATCTAGTGTCCATTATTCGAGCGAGTCTTCGGTTGTCATTCAACATTGGCCGTGCAAACTCGACCAAATTCTGCTCTCGTTGCGGTCGACTCTTGTCTAATGATCGTCGTCCAGTCAACAACTCCAAAAGAACAACTCCAAAACTATATACGTCGCTCATTGCCGTTAAGTGACCTAAAAACAAGACAAAATTTAGTAAAATCTCCGCTACAAAAAAAAAAAAAAAAAAAAAAAAAAAAAAAAAAAAAAAAAGTCTATAATATCACAATATACCATGTCAAACTTACCCGTCATAACATATTCGGGAGCCGCGTAGCCTTCGGTTCCCATAACCCTAGTAGATACGTGGGATTCATCTTCATTAGGGCCATCTTTGGCTAACCCGAAATCTGAGAGCTTTGCATTGTAATCTGAATCCAACAAGATGTTGGAAGCTTTGAAATCTCTGTAAATGACTGGCTTTTCTGCTTCATGAAGAAAAGTCAATCCCTTAGCTGCTCCTAAAGCTATTTTCATTCTTGTTGACCATGGTAGGGACACTGAAAATCCTGCAAAAATCATCATATTTATAATCAATCAACAAATCATTCATAAATTTACCCTATAAATCTTATCTTTTTGCATCATTTAAAAATATGAAAACCATTGTTTAATATAAACCAGTTCAACCACTAGCGTCACATGTTCGATCTCGAGAATTTATATTTGTCTCCCTTCTCCAGATGTGTACTAAAAAGACAAATAATTATCGAATAAGACTTCAACAATTTACTTACTTCTGAACAGTTGATTCTCTAAGCTCCCTCTTGGCATGTATTCATAAACCAACACTCTATGTTTATCTTCACAGCAATATCCAATCAATTTCACCAGATGTGGATGTTGTAATTGTCCCAAAAAAATCACTTCCGTCTACAAAAAAACAAAAAACAAAATAAGATTTAAAGTAATCTCCAATAATAAATTTTAGGCTAAATTATAAATTTTGTCTAATGTATGTTAAAAGTTGTAATTTAATACTTATAAAATTGAAAAATTGGTATTCAAATCCTAAGGTTTGAAAAAAAAAAAAAATTTAATCTCTATACTTTGTAAAACAAGAATTTAGTCTTTGTATTTTAACAAAAAAATAGAATTTAATTATAATAAAGAAAACCCACACAATTAACTTATTTTTTTATTAATGCACACAACCAACTACTACTATTTGATCATTTTATCAGCAAATAGAATGATTAGAGAAACAAACAAAAAAACTATTTAATTATTAAATTTGATCAAATTAAAGCCACCAAACATGAAACTACATAAAAACTAAATTAAATTAAATTTTCTAAAACTATAAAGATTCGAACTTTAGTTTTCCAAAAAATCCAAAAAATCCAAAAAATTTAACCTAATTGATATTTGTACGTAACTCATCAACATAAGCTTTTTTAGAAACTTACCAACCACTCACGGTGACCTTGATCGCCATCCAAGTTCAAGAGCTTGACGGCGACAGGCTGAGGCTTGAGGCCGAGGCGAAGCTTGTCGTCGATGAAGCCTTTATAAACGGGTCCGAACCCGCCTTCCCCGATCAAACTTCCGGTGGAGAAACTCTGAGTCATGACCTTAATCTCTCCCAAATTGAACATGTGAATGTTCGAACCGGCGAGAGACATGGAAAGATCCTCGGACAGGAAAGAATTAGGGTTGCTCAAATCCACGTGCGAAATTCTGAAGAAAGAGCTGCTCCGTTTTGTCGTCTTCTTGGTCGGCTTCGCTGGCTGCTCGCCGCCGCAGATCGGCGGAAGAAATGACAGCCATGAAATCTTCTTCATCATCGTCATTAATTAATTGATGGAGTGTAATTAATTAATGACAAACCAGAAATTGGGTTTTGGAGGATTTAATGGGAGTGTTTTGTAGTTTTATAATAAAACCAGGGAGAGAAATAATCAAATGGGTTGGTGGAAAGATAGAGAATTTGAAGAAAATGAGAATGGGGTTTTTTGGAATTTAAAGAAAAGAGAGAGAAGGAGGAGTATTTAAAGAGGGAGGAGAGAGGCATCAAAAAAAAAAAAAAAAAAGGGAGGAGAGAGAAAATTTGTCAAAATACAGGAGAGAGAAGAAGGAGGGCAACTTCTTCAATGGAAACTTCTTTAAAATTTGAAAGAAAAAAAAAAACAAAACAAAACAAAAATTGAATTATTCCACAATACCGAGTAATTTATTTTAAAAGATTTGAAATAAAACTCGTAACACAGAGTTACAAGTTTACATTTTTTTGCAAATACAACAATAGTTCAAGTGGCATCGATGTACACTTAATGATCTAAAGATTTTGAGTTCGGGTCTCTCCCTCCCTCAACGGTTACAATTTCAAAAACAATGTTTACATTTTTTTTAAAGTTACAAAAAATAATACTAATTTAACAATAATTTTAATAAAAAGAAAAATACATGATGTAAATATATTTATAAAGAAAGATTAATTTTTTTTTTTTGATATTTGTCGTCTATGCCAGCTTTCGCGCACACCTCGACAAATGATACGAGACATACTATCTAACCCTACAATATTTAGATACCAAAGAAATTTGTAGGAAATTAATTTTTAGGTAGATGGCTACCATAGATTGAACTCATCACTTTATACACTCAAAACTCTCTCACAACTAATTGAGCCACTTCATGAAGTTAATAAAAAAGATTTTCTTTAAGAAAGAGATTAACTTTACAATCACTAAGTTATAGGAATTCTTCCAAGTTGAATAAAAAAAAAACTAGATATTTCATAATAGTATTGATCAAAACAGAACAAATTTTATTCTTTAATTCAATTTAAATTTTGTA
Source organism: Sicyos baderoa (assembly GCA_037832685.1). Classification (NCBI taxonomy): domain Eukaryota; kingdom Viridiplantae; phylum Streptophyta; class Magnoliopsida; order Cucurbitales; family Cucurbitaceae; genus Sicyos; species Sicyos baderoa. Next base: position 6,220 of record JBBMEF010042502.1, read on the forward strand.
ACAATCTAGATTATGAGAGGGTAAATTATATGACAGATGCCAGCTTTAGTTGGCTAAAGAAAGCAAATATGATACCAAAAACAAATGTAATTTAACAAAAGGTTTTGTGAAGAATGGTCACAAGTCAATCAAAGTTGGTTTACATTTACAAGCCGAAATAACGTCGCTCTACTCCCTTTGACTTTCTTGCATTTTCAATTTCTCATACAAATCATAAGCTTTTTATTTTTATTTTTTTACTATTATTTATTTCATTCTTGTAATGAAAATGGAAAGTAGGGAAGGAGGTTAAATTATTGGTTGATTTTGTCTAGTTTGAAAATCTATGATGATGATATATGAGGAAAAGAACTTTCCTCTTTATTTGCATTTTCTTTTTCTAATTTGTCTATTTTGAGATGATTATTTTAAACCTTTTTTTTTAATTTAGGTATGCTATTTAATCAATAGATCGTGATATCACTATTTAATATTTTAATATAGTAATAGAGAGAAATGCAAAAGGGCTAGAAATTAGTTTGTGGTAAATTGTAATAATTACACAGATTCTTGCTAACTTTTAATTGGTAAGTGGGCATTTTTTATTTTTTATTTTTTATTTTTCTATCCTAGTTAACCATCATATTTTAACTTCAACAAGTTAAACTACAATCTTGAACAAGTAACGAAAGTAATTTTATTCTTTAGAATTAAAATCGGCCATTTTGTGATTGGAGCAAAAATCATTTTTGGTTAGATCAATTAAATTATTCTCATATTGGCAGCTTATAAAATCACTGATTGAACTAGAATTTCAATTATTCGATAGATCACTAATTAGAGATTAGTAGTTAAACAATTTTTCTAATTACTAAGTCAAAAGTTTATAGAGGCAGGATGGAGATCTATTTGGTTCATATAGACACACATTAATCTCGTTGAACTATTGTTCTTATTGGAAAAAATTTATAAATTATTGTATCTTCATATCATTACACTTGAACACGAACCGATTAAAATATCGAATACACAATGAGAAAATTAGGTAAATCTCAAGGGGAAAAACCCTAGATTGGAAACAAGATGCAGCCATTTTTTTTTCATAGTGATTTGGTCAGAAATAACTCGGTCAACAAAATAAACCAAAAGTTGGTGAGATTTCGATATATTTTTTGCCTTCTCTTCTAGAAACTCTTACCTAGCCTCAACCCCCCTAAAAAATATATATAATATAACTAAATAAATAATATTATCTTCAACTCAAAACCACAATTTGGATAATATACCCGCAATCACGACCGTCCAACATGAATACTTTTTTTAAAGCGGGTTTGCGGAAAGATCAGGATCATTGCTTCAATCTAGAGTTGACATTTTGGAGCTAAAGTGGGCCCTACGTTTATAGTTGTTAAGGATCATTAGAAAACATGGGGCTATTGGTCGTGTTTACTGTTTTTTCTTGCCTTTAATTAGACTTTAGTCATAATTTCAATTTTTTTAATTTTATATATTTGGGGTTCCTAATTGTATATCTTTTGATTCCTCAAAATATGCTGAATTATTTCTATATTATTAATATTAAGTTGGGATTATTCTTTAATATTAATTTATTTTCAGTATACGTCACTCTTTATATCACGCATATATATTATATATAGCTTAAAACATTGTAGCTAACCTTATCTTAATCAAAACTTACCTAATATCCAACAATAATAGCATTTACCGAATCTAGTACCAAAAGACATGAGGAAGATAAATTGTTATAAAAAATATACATTATTTCAAAAAAAAAAAGACTAACTTTTCCAATAGAGTTATAATTTTTTCTTTACCGGAGTTAACTTCTTTGGAGATCAATTTCATTTCATCCTCAATCTGTATCTCTACCCCGAACGATAGACTCTGAGGGTCTCTACCACATCCCAAAGTCAAGACCTGAGTTTTTCTTTTATATTTTATTTTAAGCGTTTCTCAACCGTCTTTAAATCTGATGCACGTGAGGGAAGCACGCCTCAAACGTCTCACGTTTTAATCGTTGGACAAACTTTTGAGGACTTTTATTCAATAACTCTTAGAAAAAAGGTATTCGAACGATATAATCTCATGGATACTTAAATTATACAAGATGTCACAAGAACTTTATTTTATTGGTAAATTATTTTTAGGCTAAATTATCAAACATGCCCCTAAACTTTTACATTTTTGTCAAACTTATCCCTAAAACTTTGAAAAGTTTCAGAAGTACCCCTAAACTTTACAAAACGTTTCAAAAATACCCTTACTGCTAACTTTGGATGGAAAGCGTTAAAATTTTGTTTCAAAAATATCATTGGTCTTAAAAAAACATAAAATTTAAATAATTTAACTTTTTAAATATTTTAATTTAACGTGTCAAACTTTAATTGACGTAAACTATAAATTTTCGATGACTCATAAAGTCTTTCAAATTAAAATTTGTTATTTATTATTACATCAAAATTAACATTAGAATTTATAATTCATTTATAACTTTGTAATTTATTTAAACCTTTGAATTTTTTATTATAAATCACAAATATAACATTAAATTTGAAATTTTATTTCCCCATGTCCACCGAATACCCGTTTGAGTTAATTTAATGAGCTATAATACCATAATAGATTATAATGGGATATGAATTGAGCTTTCTATACATGATATTATACTACGTCTAGGTTGGGTTGGGTGATCTCCACCTAGACTTAGTATAATATCATACATATATATACCTATCTATACATGTATATATATACCTTTACATGTATGTATACATATTTATAGGGTATAAATTGATTTCTTTTTTTATATATGAATGAAATTAATACAACCCTAAAAATTCAACCTAACCTAAAAATATTAGTGTTGGGTTGGGTTGTCTGTGCATAGGGGTTGGAAGGTTTGGAGGATTGATCAACTCAAAAAGTGTGGTTGATCCAAAAAATTCATCTAACTCATCCGGACCATGTATACCTTTAACCGCTACATAGTAAAAGATTTTTTTTTATCTTTGTATTTTTTAATTTATTGATACTTTTATGTCAATATTAATGTTTATTTGATTAAATGAATTGTTTGTAAATTAATTTATTAATATATTTAACTGATGATTATTGTTGATTATTTTACCTTAATTTTTAGATGTATAAAATTATTAAAAAATCATTGAATGTTAGCTTAAAGTGATTTATATTTTATTGATGGTAGGAACGTGTTTCATATTTTCAAATTTAATATTATATTTGCGATTGATAATAAGATCAAACTCAGAAGTTTAAATATATTATAAAGTTATAAATGAAACATAAATTCTAGTTGTAATAATAAATCACAAATTGAAAGCTTTTATGAGATATCAAAAAATTATTGTTCATGTCGGCTAAATTTGACATATTAAATTCAAATATTTGAGAAGCTAAATTATTTAAAATTTATATATTTTTTTAAGACCAATGGCATTTTTAAAACTTTTTTAAAGTTTAGGGGTATTTTTTAAACAAAAAGTTAACGATAAGGATAATTTTGAAACATTTTGTAAAATTTATGGGTACTATTGAAACTTTTCAAAATTCAAGATAAGTTTGAAATAAATGTAATAGTTTAGGAACATGTTTGATACTTTAGCCTTATTTTTATTGTTGGTTGTGTTGTGATTCAGTTCGTTGGTCCGGGGAGGAAAGAAAGTAGATAACTTGGATGTTGAATAGACAAGACGTTTCATAATTATGATTTCTTTTAGAGAAATAATTTAAGTGTTAGATTTGATGGAAATGAATTGATTTGATTAGGACAATATGTTGCTGAAAGGAATGCATATAACAACGGTCTATATCAATTGGAGAATGTTGAAACTTCTTTCGTGGGAGTCACCAAGAGTGAAGTTATTGCGGGTGCCTCTTGAATAGTCGAATTATGCGTAAGTTGACTTAAATACTCGTGGATATAAGAACAGAACTACCAAAAATATTATAATGATATAATCCTAAACTATTTTTTAAACATGATTTGTTTTGTAATATGTGAGTAGGAATTATTTTACCTGATTTTAACTATAATAGAAAATAGAAAGTACAAAGATAACAGAAACCTAATGAAAGCTTGAGAACAAACGGCAACCTAATTAAAAAGATGCATACAAAAATAGTATTTATAACACTTTTCTTTTTGGTCCCTGGTTTATTTTAACTGTTGTTTTTGGCCCAACTTGAAGAGGAAGTTTCGATTGAGCCCCAACTCTAGAATGGACAAATTCTCGGTGTGAAATAAAAAATAAATAAAAAGTTACGAAAAAAAAAAAGTCGGCTCGTCGCCTTGTGCTTGATTAACAAAAGTCCGATTTGAGGGCAAGTTCGTAATTTCGCAAGAACGGAGTAGGTGCGTGGAGCGTGGGGCCACGCGTTACCATTCCCCAGCCTCAGCAAAGTCTATGGGCATTTTCGTCATTTAGCATCACGACCTTGTCAATCAAGCCCAGTGCTGACTGTGTGTGTCTTGTGTTTTTTAATATTATTTTGATTTTCATAGTTTTTTGTTTTTTGTTGAGATAATAATTATAAATTAAAAGGGGAGATTCAAATTCAATTGAAACGATTGGGTTATTACCTTTCTTCGCAATGGTTTGTTTCATTTAATTGATAAACTTTGAAATTTTTAATTTAAATTTCTAGACTGCGATTTGAAAATTAAAATAGGCTCTTTTTTTAAAGAAATTTGTTGTTTTTTCTTATAAAAGTATTCATTTTTTTATTTACCTTTTATCTTTAATCTCACCTTATTAAAAGGTGATGAAATTCGTGATTATAGTGTTGAAATTGATTAATACGAAAACAAGATAATAACCAACTGTGTCATTCATTTTCGATGATATTAATTTTATTATCCTCAAACAAATTTGTTGGAGATCAAATTGACATGTGATAGATAACATATCACATTTTTAAAATTTAAATTTATTTTATCCGAATTATCTACGAACTATTTTATTTTTTATAGTAAATATGTGACTCATTATTTAATTTAGAAATGATAACAAACTTTTGAAAGTTAATTTTTTTAATTTCTTGTTTTTTAAAGTATAACTAGGATCTAAATATTAAAGTAAGCAAACTCTTATAATAAATTATTTATTGTACACTTCAATTTCAAAAAGAAAATAAATAGTAAACAAGAGTCTTAATAATCAAATATTCTCACTTTAATCATTGTTAATTTAAACAAACTTTATTCCCTTTTTATTTACTATTAATTAGTTTGTAGTTATATTAATTTAGTTATTCTTTAATACCAAACCTTAAAAGTCTAATTGCCAAAACTCACTATCTTGTCTTTTTCCTCTACGTTGACACATATGTTAATAGGTTAATGTGCATTTATCTACATGTGATAAGCATTTTATAATTTGTTTTTTTTTAATCCCTTCAAATAATTGAGGATTTTTTTAAAAATAAAATCATTGAGAACTTTTTTTTTTTTTTTTGAAAATCTATCATTGAGGACTTGACATGATGGAATAAATGAATAAGATTATAAATATATTCAAAAACCTCTAACTTGATATGCAATTGTAAACCTTTACTTTTAATTTCAAAGAGATTGTTTTCGTTAACTTTATATCTTAACATGCTTGTCATCAAATATTTGAAAGGGCCTAAAATTTTAACAAAATGTGAGAGAGAGATTCAAATTATCTCTTAATTAATAATATATATCTTAATAGTTTTTTTTAAAGCATATATCTTAATAATTTTCTCTTAATTAATAATATATATCTTAATAATTTTTAAACTATTATTGAATGTTTACATAAAAAATTAGTACTGTAAAAAACATTTCAAAATAGTTTTTTTAGAATGCATCGGTCTAAAATTAGTTTGTTACATCCATATTTCAAATCATATATATATATATATATATATATATATATATATATTTTTATTATTATTATTATTATTTTTTTCAAATCTCTTCTTTTTTTTTTTTTTTTTTGAGAAGCTTCAAATCTGATTTAAGAGTTGATGAATTCAAATGACATTATTATACTCCATTTAAAATATTATACAAGTTTATTTATTAGATTTTTTTTCTTAGAATAAAATTTATTAGAATGAGAATTTGTCATCAATAGTACATTTTTTTGCTCTTCATTATAATTGTAGCACATTTTTAAAAATAATTTCATTCATAGCACATTTTTTTCTAAATTCATATTCTACCATCATTATATTTCTATCAGTTCAAACTGATAGACTTTTGACTTCTATTTATTCAATTGATAGACTTCTATTAATTCAACTGTTAGACTTTAAGATTTCTATCAATTTTGAGTGATTGAGTAGTGGAATCAATCATTTTTGTGCTATAAATAAATAAGTTTAAAAATTGTGCTATATATAATTTTTTTTTTTTTTTTTGTAATATACATGCAAAATCCCATGTTATAATTATAGTTAGTAAAGAAAAAAGTTATTTATTTTATGTTTGATTGGATAAGACTTTATACTCCAACGATAATACTATATTCTACTCTTTAAAAATTAAATGGATTAAATTTGTGTTTTTTTCTTTATGATAACATTTGAGTGAGATCGGTGTATATTTAATGATAAAGAGATTATTTATTTAAATTCTCCATTTTGGATTAACTTTTTAAAAAAAAAACAAAATGAGTGAGAAAGATTCTAATTTAGACATATCACCTATTATTATGTTTACGTAAAAAGGTGTTTGAATGAAGAGTTAGTTTGATGAGTTATTTTGAATAGTTAAAAATTGAGAGTTATAGCAAAAAAAAAAAAAAAATTACAAACCACACCCTATATAGCTACTACTATCTCAAATGAATTAGAGTGGAATATTGATTTTTTCACGATCTTTCTAGTGATTGTGGGATTCAGATGATTTATTATCAAATAATGAAACTAAACTCTACCAATCTGTTTAGTACGATCTTAATTATTTAAGCATGTGAGTAAATTTTTAATTTAATCAATACTATAAATTATATTATTATTATTTAAATGCCAATACTATGAATTATAAGTTAATGAAAATAATTCTTCAAAAACGAAAAATCAGTAGAAATTAAATGAAGATTGATTTATTGTTTTTTTTTTGTGTGTGTGACAAGAATGAAGATTGATTTTGTTCATATTGAAATTAAATATAGAATTGAGGAGAGAGGAGAGAGGAGAGAGGAGAGAGGAGGAAAATCTAGCAAGTACTTCACCCTCTCCTTGATTTTCACCAAACGAAACGAACAGTTTCAAATAATTTGAAAATTAAAGACGTTAGTTTTGACCAGAAATAGTATATTATAATTAAAACCCTTATTCTAGAACTTGAATATTTTGTATATTAAATTTTATATGCCTAATAAGTAATACCTAGGCCTAACCCAATTAATTATTGGTTAAAAAAAAAGAAACCAATTAATTATTACGTTATGTATGACATATTCAAGTTTTCATCATTCCCTAATTACTTTTTTAAACAAACAAAACATTACTTGGGAAACAAGTTTACCCAACACAGTTTGGTAATTTTCCAACTCTTTTCAAGCTCATCTAGAATTATTGTTTGGTTTTGTCTTTATCATTATTGAATTCAACATTTTTTTTTTTTTTTTGTATAATTTCAAAACTAAAACCAAGCACGGATAAATAAAATTTATAAAGTTATATATA
>JBBMEF010042510.1:0-13893 GCA_037832685.1 Sicyos baderoa
AATGGAGAATTATTCGAAGAAGTTTATATGAAGACTCCAACAGGTTATTATAACCATGAGCTGAAAACAAACAAAGGACCCATTGTATGTCGCCTTAACAAATCTATCTATGGTTTAAAACATGCATCTCGACAATGGTTCTCCAAGTTTTCAAGCACGTTATTAACACATGGTTTTACTCAATCAAAGGCAGATTATTCACTCTTCACACGCGGCAATGGATCCTCCTTTATAGCCCTCCTTGTATACGTTGATGATATCCTCATTGCTGGACCTTCTTCTACAAGTCTTTGTCAAGTTAAAGCTATTCTTCAACATGCTTTTCTTCTTAAAGATCTTGGAGCAGCAAAATACTTCCTTGGTATTGAGATACTACGCTCTCAAGCTGGTATCATTCTATCTCAACGCAAATACTGCCTGCAGCTTCTTGATGATTGTGGCATTTTAGCTTCCAAGCCAACTCCTCAACCGATGCAACCTCACACTCATTTGAATAACAGAGAAGGAGACTTGTTAAATGAGGAAGATACCAAGGACTACAGGCGCATTATTGGGAGATTACTATATCTGCAGATAACTAGACCAGACATTTGCTATGTTGTACATATTCTAAGTCAATATGTTTCCTCTCCTCGACGACCTCACCAACAAGCTGCCATTTACCTGCTCCGTTACCTGAAAAATAATGCAGGACAAGGCATATTTTTTCGAGCAGCAAAATCCCTACAATTGAAAGCCTTCGTTGATTCTGACTGGGGAGCTTGCTCTGATACACGCAAATCCACAACCGGTTTTTGCATATTCCTTGGTGACTCATTGTTAACATGGAAGTCCAAAAAGCAAGCTACGGTTTCCAAATCTTCTGCAGAAGCCGAGTATCGAGCCCTCGCTGCTGTTTCTAGTGAGCTAACATGGCTAGGATATGTTCTCTCTGATTTTCAAATCAAAACACATGCTCCAGCCTTGATATATTGTGACAACCAAGCAGCAATAGCCATTGCGTCGAATCCGATCTTCCACGAACGTACGAAACACATCGAGATAGATTGTCATTTCGTACGAGAGAAGATCACACAAGGCGTTTTGAAGCTGCTTCCAATCCGAACAACAGCTCAGCTTGCAGATATGTTTACAAAGTCTCTGCCAGCATCTCATATCCAATCCTTCATGTTCAAGATGGGAATTTTTGATGTTTTTTGAAAGTCCATCTTGAGGGGGGTATATCAATATAACTAGATTAGTTATTCTATTGTTAGATTGGTTAAAGTTTAGTTATAGCTGTTAGCTATTAGCTGTTAGTAATCATCAGCTCTAATGTACTTTGTACTCACTTTGTACTCTCTATTTAAGAGGATTTGACCATCAATAAAGCACAAGTCATTTCTCCTCTAATATTGATAAAGAGAAAAAACAAGATGCAAGAAAAACACCATAATAAAAAACTTGAGCTTGACCCACAACTCGAGCCAAGACAAAAAAAAAATTGTTAATAGCTAGAGAAGCTCTTAAGTGATCTGAAACACCTTTAGAACTAGCTCATTTACATAAAGGATCGATAAACCTCAACGTATAAGGCCAGAAATAATTAATAGTCAACACTTCATGAGTTTAAGTTTAAGATGTTTCAAGGGTTAACACTATTATCATAGAAACTACTAATGAACAAGAACTCACTAAAGAAGAAGACAAGAGCCTTAAGACCAAATAAAAACTCTTACGAAAGTAACACTCAACCATCACCGAAATAGAATTTCCTTTATCAAACAACTCTTCCTTCGACCGCAATAATTGAAAAATACAAAGCATGGACTCACGAAAAAAAAAACTCTTCTCCATAGACGATAATAAAAACAATAAGAAAATTAAACATAAACATTAAAGTGGGAATTAGATGTATCGAACAATCAACAATAAGTTCAACATGGTAAACAACACCCCCGAATGGTAAATAAAAAACGTATGCATAATAAGTATCAAATTTGGTTAAATATATCCGGTTGCTTTTATTATAATTTTGTATATATGTACTAAGAAAGATGAAATTTGGAAATAGTATCTATAACACACCTAAAAGTTATTTGATTAAATATAAAAATATATTTGATTAAATATAAAACATTTATTTAGTATAAAATCAATTGTTCTTAATTATAAAATAAAAGAATACATTACAGTTGGAATTTGCATGGGCCCGGGGCGTTGAATGATTCAATAGGGAGGCTCGCCAACGACGTTTCCGGCAGGTTTATAGTGGCAAATGGTCAAAGTAACCCCTTCGGTTTGACACGTGGCTTGAGCACAGCCCACCTGGCGGGAGTCGCGCCACACGAGCTGGGTGTACACATCGCATTTGCGGCCCTCAGCGCAGGAATTGCTGGCGTGCTTGTAAAACGCCTTTTGCTTCGCCCACTCGTCCACAGCCGCGCGCGGTGCCACGCCTTGCCCCCTCGCCCACATCTGGTTCACCCCGTACCGGCTGCGTCGTATTAAGGCGAAGTCGCACCCCCTTCGGTTGCGCTGATACTGAACTAACAGATCTGCCAGATCCGCTAGAGTTTGGTTCCATGTGAGCGGCTGCACCCCCACCTCCGCCCTCGCGCGGTTGTGGGCTTCGATGTACTCGCTCGCGCCTGTCGTTTCGCCCGCCTTCTGGCCGCTCGCTACCCGTGCCAACGCCAGGACCAGCACTACCCATGCTACATTGTTCTTCATCGCCATCTTTTGTTCTCATGACAGAGTGAAAATGCATTTTGGGACTTTATTTCAGATCTCCCAGAATTGAGGGAGATTTGTTTTTGGAATATTAAATTTACTATTTATTCCTCAAACAAATCTCAATTACCTACCAATAATTATTCATATATGTAAATATCATATTGCTTTCAAAACAATTATATATCATTTTTCTAATTTGAAATGCCAATAAACTATATTAATGTCTTTTCAACATTAGTAAGAGAATGGAATTATGCCACAAGAAAAGTTAACTATAAAAATATGTTTCTTTTATCGTAATTTGCACACAATACCGTCGAAATTGTTACCTAGTAAAGAAAATGATCGAGCTTCATATTAAATGATTCATTAAATGTCTAAGCCCTATTTTAGATTTAATTAGACTGGGCTTAATTAAGTCCAAGACCAAGGATATTTGGGCCTACAGCCCAATGAAAACGATGACACGAAATTTAACCATTTTTCAAAACAAAATATAACAAAGGGAATTTTTGATGTATAACAAAAATGAGCTAAAAATTATATTATAGCACAAAATTGAAAATAATTGTACATATACCAAAATTTTGAGTGATTGGATTCAATCGAACACAATCAATAAATAGTGATTGAACTCAATCAGTTGAGCTCAATCACTTAACAAACTGATTGAGTTCAATCACTAGTTACTAATTGAGTTCAATCATTCAAATTTTTGGTATAAACAATTTTTTGATAAAAATGTACTACAATTCTAATAGAGAGGCCTAAATTTGGTATACATAACAAATTTTCTATAACAAATCCAAGGAAGGTCTGAGGATTAAAGTTTGAGCTTATTTCAATTTCTTGTAGTTTAAAATTAGTATTATATATATATATATAGAGAGAGAGAGAGAGAGAGAGAGGGTAGGAGAAATCAAACCTTTAAATCTTGATTTCATTACGATTAAATTATACTGATTTTCATGAGTTTGAAGCTAGTTTTAAAGACTCATAATCATATTTCTCCTTAAATCTCGTTGTTATCTTTAAAAGAATTCTTTTATCCAATTTACTTAAAATCCAATACATCGCTTGAATTTTGAAAGTCATGACTAAATAAAAAGACAAAACAAACTTCTATATGAAAATAAAAATAAAATAAAAAAACAAACAAATTTTAAAACATAACAATATATAAATAACCCATTAATCCAATCGGAGTGGACAAACTTGGATCTGTTAAGAAGAGTAGCACGTTATTTCAAAAAAAAAAAAAAAAAAAAAAAAGAGTAGCACGTGACATGCATTTATGGGCACACTCTCTTTTCATTAAAAAATATAAGGCTCCTTCTAAAAAATAATTATAAATATACGTCGAATATAAAGTATTTATATTTATTAATATCAATATATTATAGTGATAAAAACTTATTAATATCAATATTATAAAAAAAATTATTAAAATATTAATTAATAGCAATAATTAAATTTATTAATTCTTTTTTAAAAGTAACACATTTATAATTATTTCTGAATTTAGTTAATCTTCTATCTCGAAGAAAAAAGCAAAATTATATAGGCAAAAAAATAAAAATTGGCCAACGAAGTTATAGCTCAACCACTCATGAGTTAGAGATCTTAAGTTCGAGTTTCTCCACCCCTAATTATTATAATCTTAAAAAAAAAAAAATTGTTTGATTCTAAACCAATTGAATATATTACTTTACAAAAAAACAGAAGAATAAAGAAGAATATAATGCTTTAGTTTTTTTTTTGTCGTTTAGCATCCAAAACGCGAGGCTCGATTCACATTTACAGAAACAGAAAACAAAAAAGAGAAATCGAAAAAAAGCGATGAAATCCGCCGTAAAACAAAAACAGAGATGGATTTGAGCCGAAGAACAGAGAGAAGGAATGAAATCACGAGCAGGAATTAGTGGAAGGAAGAGGAAGAGCAGAGGAGGAGGCGGTAATGGCGAAGTTGCAGAGATCGGGGAGGGAGAGAGGGGATCGAGCGAGAGACTGAGGGAGGAGGAAGTAGATTTGGCCGATCTGGAGGTTGTCGGCGGCGGCCAGGCAGGGGAGGCGGCTGCCGATCAGCATTTGCTCGGAATCGCAGAGGACGAAGCTAGGGTTCCGGGAAGTGATTTTGGAGGCTGGGATCGGATCGCTGAATTCCTCCACGAAGCCCTCCTCCATGTGAACCACCTTGATCGAATCCCCATTTCCTTTCATTTCGCCCTCTCTTGAATTCCTTGAAGCACACACTCCCATTTCTCTGATTTTCACACAAAAAACAGAGCTCTTTGTTTTCTGATTCCCTTTTTTATACACCCCGGATTTGGCTTCTTTTTTTTTTTAGGAATATTTACATCATGTCCGGGCATCATATATAAAATAATGTCCACATATGTGATCCAATATGGACCACAATCTATTTAATTTTTAAATTTAAAAGATAAAAAAAAGTAAAGTAAACAAAAATAGATTCTGACCCATATTGAGCCATATATGTAAACATTATTTTATATATGATGCCCGAACATGATGTAAATATTTCTCTTTTTTTTAGGTTGGTTTTTAAATAAAAGCCGATCTAAACTAATATATTTTGATTTTTTAAATATTAAATTAAATATTTAAATGTTGAAAACAAAATTTAAACATTTTTTATTCGTTCGGTTTGGTTTGTCTCTTTTTTATTTTCCGTTTCTTGTAAAAAATAAAAAATTAATGAAACTTATACACTTAATTTTAAAAAATCAATAACTTTTAAAACATTATTGATTACGAAGATTAATATTTTAGAATTTATCTATATTTTTAATAATTTTGTGAGAATGAACCTTCAAATACAATTTTCTAAAAAAATATATTAAATAAAGATACAGTTCTCTCTTAAAAAAAAAATCAAAAATACAATTTATTATTTTTTTCGTAAGAGGGTTATGTCTACCTAACTATTTTTATTAAATAATTTATAAACCCTCTACATTTGAATGCCAATAACTTCATAAGAAAATAATTCAGTCTGCAATGAATTATGTATGCCCCTTGTTTTTTGTTGCAGAGCTGAAGATGGTGTATGGTTGAATATTTGTTGCTTAAGTTGAATTATTCCTTTATGTAAAAAAGGTTTATGGTTAGAAAGGTTTTTAGTTTTATAACTTTTTCTTCTTTTATTTGGTCTTGGTTTGAGTTGTGGATTAATGTTGAAATTGTTGTAAGATTTCTTTTTCCCTTTATTTTAGAGTTTTCTTGTTATAAGATTTTTTATAGAAGTTTTTGAGGAATAGATCAAATTGATAAAATATTTACAACTAGACAAATTTGAAAAAAATTAGCAAACATACAAGATAAATTAATACTTTTTTTTTAATAACTATTACATAATACGATATGATGAGTATTATTTATATTGTATATTTGATTATGAATGCAAAATATTTTCAAATTTACCTAAATCTATAATTATTTTGTAAAATTGGACTATCCGATACAATTTTCCTTGATTTAAAAAAAAGGAAAAAAAAACTCACAAAAATCATCAATTTGACCCTTTTTTTTTTCTTAGTTCAACAATTAATGAAGATTTTTGAAAAAAAAACAATTATTAAATTTTTTTAAGGGATAATTGAATTCATGGCTTCGTGATTTATGAATATATTAATATATATGGATATTATTGAATTAGTTGTTTTATTTTTATATATAGTTGAGTCATGATAAAAAAAGAAAATAGAGAATTCTTCCCACAAAATATGGTTGAATAAAAAAAGAATAATTTATAAACACCCAAACACATGAAATAATTTTAAAATGAAAACAAAACAAAATATATGGCTCTGGTTTCTCTCTGAGAGGGAAGCTTGATGAGCAGTTGGTTTTGAGTTTCTCATAGCTTCTTGTAATTTTTGACACTTAAAAACAATTCCTTTTCAATTTTCTAAATATTAGGAAATTTGTAAAAGGTAGAGATTCTAAAGAAATCAGAGGTGATTTAGCACTTTTTTAACTTAATAATAAAAAACCAAAAGAGTGAAAATAGGTTTCAAAATTTTGTTCATCAAAGATCGAAATAGAATTCCCTCACCAATGAACACCAATTTTTTCATTTCAAAAAAAAAAATGAAACACCAATTTTTTTTAATTAGAGTTCATACCAAACTAATTTATTGAAATTGGAAAACAATCTAAATTATAAAGGTCAATTCTTAAATTGGAATATTTTTTTAAGTACAACAATACTTAAAACTAGGGATACAAATTTGTAATATATTTAGGTCAAGAACATATCAATTGCAGTTAGTACTCTTAAATTAAAATATTCATCATATGTTAATTTAAAAAAGATTAATGTAGTTGTGGAACATTATTGTAAGGATCACCAAAGGTAAATGAAAAAGTTAAAAAGGGAAAAATAGTTCATAAAAGTGGGAATTAATTGCTTTACTTTTTACTCAAGCTAATGAAATTGGGGTCCATGTGGATTTATATACCAAACAATTAACATAATAATGGGATTTTAAGGAGATTTTTTTTTTAAATATCCTAAGATTCTCTTTTTCCATCAAATCTATGTGCTGCACCCTACCTTCTTGATTGTGTATAGGTTTGCGTATTCATTTTTCAAACATGTTAAATTATGATTAAATAAGAATCTATGATTGCTTAAAAAAAATAAAAAAAAAATCTATGATTTGATGTGAAAATGTGAACCAAATTAATACAGTAAACCATCAAATCTATTTGACATTTATATCAAAATGTGTATTTTAGGAATTCAGTACATTTTAGTCAAGTTTAAGTTTGGTTTTTCTACTCTTAATACAGTAAACCATATGATTTTTTTATTTGAATATCCATATTTTACCTGAGTAGTTGTTCCGTGCGATATTAGTATATCCTCAATAATTAAAAGATTTGAGTTTAAATGCTCTACTTCCAATTGATGTAATCTCAAAAAAATAGAAAAAAAAATTATAATAATTAAACCAAAATTTAAAAAGAAAAAAGTTTTTAATAGCTTGTTTTTGTTTTTGAAATTTAGATTATTTTTTTTTATTTTTTTTAGGATGAATGTATTGTATGAAAAATGAAATACATTGTAAAAAAGAAAGTTTAGTAAAAATAAATTTAAATTTCATTAGGAAAAAACCAAATATATATTTCAATTCTCAATCCTACGTAAGCAATATTAATTGGTTTTACAAAATTGAGCATAAATAAGATAAAATTTAAACGGAAAGAAAAACAGATCATTAAAGATTTATTGGAATGTCCCACAAAACTATATTAGATTGACATCATAATTAGTCAATATCTATATTAATTGGGGATTATCACAATTACACTGATCAATATCATGACATAGTCGGTCGATATCAATTAAGAGATTACTATGATTATAGTATATGAACACTACCATATAAAATAAATGATTTCACACAAATGATTACTACTACCAACTCAATCGATAATTAAAATTTAATCACGAAAAAAATGCAGGTACTATAATATAATAAAAATATATCCACTTAAAAACCAGTGAACTAAGTTAATGAAAAAAAGAAAAATTGTTATTGATATACTAAGGATTCGTTTAACACAAAATTTGATATCTTGGATCTTAGTTAACATTTTAAAAGAGAAGCCATTTTCAGAAGTTTAGAATATATAGAATTAGATATAATCTTAAAAATTTAAAGACTAAATTTATTAATTTATTAATCGATTTAGTGGTTAAAAAGAAATAGAATTCAATTAAAATTAAATTTTTAACTATTTCCAAGATTGAATCCTCTGTCATGGCTAAACCACTAAATCATTAACTTTTGAGTAGTTGGAACTAAAATTGGAAAACAACTAAATTAACAAAAAATAAATAATCTTTTAGTTCAACCACGTGTAGAATATTCAAAACATGTAACTTCTTTATATATTTAATTATAATCACTAGTGCTATGCTTTAAAATCTCAACCAAATTTAAACTATTTTAAAGAAAAATTCAGTAAAAAGAAAAGAGAGAGAGGAAAAATAAGATTTAAAAAATAATAATAATAAAATTCTATTAACATGATTTACAATCTAATAACTAAAAAAAAATGTTACCATTGGAACTCTATGTTGGTTGATATAATTAAATTTACCTCAGTCCATTATAAAATTTGTCACAAGTGAGGGAGAATGTTGGTTGATATAATTAAATTTACCTCAATTCATCAGCTTAGGCTTTTGGATTAATTGGTGGTTTAACACAACTCAACACTCTAATCTCTTAAAACAAAGTCTTCATTTTCTAAATGGAAAAAGTACTAAAAAGTGTGATCTAAAAAGTGTGATGTGAAGCCTTACCAGCCAGGACCATTTGAGAGATCAAATAGCACAAATAGGCAGAAAAAGCCACAACATGTGCAAAGAAGATTGAAGGAAGAAGGTGCCAAGAAAATGCTACCAAATTAAAGGTGAAATTGTAATAATATGAATGATTTGATTTTATCCTAAGCTTTTTGACCTTTTGGAGCAATTCATTGCTTACCCACTACCTAATGAAATTGATTAAACCCTACTACCTAAGGAACCTTCCTAAATTAAAAAGGAACACCTTAATTTTTTCTCCTTCTCTTTTCTAGTGGAAGACAGCCCTTGAAATTAACCATAAAACTCATTATTTTTTTTATCCCATTTCAATGAAATATGGATACAAATTATTGTCATCATTTGTCTATTATATAATTTTAAAAATCTATCATTTTCTGCTCACTTTCTAAACTAAAGTAAAAGATGTTTTTTTACCTAACATGGAAGCTTGTGTAGAAAGTGCCACGTCATTCCTCAGTTTCCTTCAGATTTATAGCTCACATTATTCCTCTGAATACAAATTATATTTTAGGATTGTTGTTATGCAAAGGTCAGGTGAGATTCTCCATATTTCATTCAAATTCCCAACTCTTTTCCCCAATAAATGTATTTTATGTATCTAAAATTTGAGTCAATTTGAGAGGGTTTGAGGTAAGGAGAATGAGACTGTTCATGAAAAATGAGAATACAATGATTAAATATTGAGGGAGTGATTTTTTTTGAAAAAATTAATAATTATGATCCAAACATTACCTGTATTTAGAGTACATAAAATAACTATATTAGAGTGGAGAAAATGATTAAACAAAATAGTAAAGGTGCATGAGGAAAATGAAAAGGAGCTGTAAAAAATATGAAAAATAATAAGAGAAATTAAGGAGCCATAATTATAAAAGAATTAAAATGAAAAGAAAAATATATAAGATTACCGAGAAAATGAATTATAATAATTATGATACAAACTAATATCAATTATAAAGGAATCAATCGTGATCCTAACTAATGTAAGAGAATTATTATCTATAATCATTTTCGGTTTCTTTTAACTTGAACAAGAATTATGAAAGAGAATAACATGAAATTAAGAACAAGATCAAATGTCAATGTGGGCCATGTTATCATCTCCTGATTACGACCGGAGTTTCAAGATCAGTCAACAATGAAAAGCTAATATTCATAATATGGAATTTTTGGGAAATCCTTTCTATTCTAGAAGACTGGAGATTGGACATTTTATACAACTCTTCGTTATAAAATGGCCAATCAAATTTAAACTAATAAATATATATATATATATATATATATATTCTCGGTAAAGGAATGAATATATAACTTTTCAATTCTAAGTTTTAGTAGTTTCTTTCTATTTGATTTTTATATTTTTAAATTAAATATTTTTAATATATTACAATAATATTTAATTTTAGTTAAGATTAATAAAAAAATCCTTTATTACTTAGTAGAATGATGACTATGATACAGTAATCAATGAAGTATACATGAGTATTTGTTAAATGATTTTTTTTTTTTTTTTTTTTGTATAAATTCATGGTGGGGATCCCAAACTCTTATATTCTCAAATAAATAAGATTCAACCATCGATTTTTAATATCAAATTCATGACTTTGGTGTTGAAACAGATTTTCATCAAACAATAATACCAACCACCAAATTTTTGTGGGTTTCAAAAAATAAAAACTACCAATTTTTTTTTTTTTTTTCAAAAGAAGTAAATTTTGTATATTTATAAATTATGAGTCTAAAAAACTACGAATTATGATTTATTTTTTTTCATTTGGTCGTCATAAATTGGTCTACTCGATACATAACATAGTTGGGTTATTTAAGTTCGTCCAAATTATTCTCTACAAAATGGCACAAATCAGAATGTATAACTAAGTGTTTTGAAAAAAGTTCTCTAGACCGATTGGGTTGGTAGAGTTTAGGGATGAGTTGCAATTCATTTCAACTCTATAGTCACGAGCCTAAAACTCATTATTTGACTTTAATGTTATTTGAAAGTAGTAATGTTCTTTATGATTTGTTGCCCCCTCTTTCTCTAGAAAATACACAGTGTCTTTTAAGTGATTTCTAAAGTATTTTGTAATTCAACAATAATGGAGACTTGAATATGTAACCAATTAATTACACACATGATAGTCACTTAAGTATGATTTGTTTTTATTAAATGTGTTAGTGATGTGTTGATTATCTTGATTTGTGCTAATTTATTTCAATTCTATCGTCCAAATTCGATCGTTTAGTCTACTCTCTAGGTAGGCTTTTAGGTCACCCCTTTCCCAATTTAAAAATAAATAATTTTTTTTTCTTCATAAAAATTATTTATTTGAAGCTTGAGAGTTGAGACTCTAGTTCTAGTTTATTATTATTATTATTTTAAATGGACTCTTGTTTTATTTTTTTAATCACTTTACTATTTAGTTTTATATTATTATTTTTTTGAAACAATCTTTAGTTTTATACTTTTAGAAGTACTTTAATCAAATTATTGACTAGTGATTTTTAACCAATCACTTGAATTAAGGTTTTTTTTTGTTGTAATGCGTACTTTTTCTATAAGAAAAAAATTGATAAGTAATGTTGTTCCGAAAGTTAATAAGTGAGAGTGTTTATGATAATGTGAGTGAAAGATATGTCTAAAGCGTGTTTAAGATTATTTATAACTTTTAAATATTTTAATTAGCTTTCACTTTTCATCGTTTCAAAATCTATAGTCATGATTGTAATATTTGAATATTGAGACTCAGAAATTAAAAAAGAAAGGTTAGAAAGCCAATTAAAATAAAATAATTGGCATAAAGTTTTGAAAATTGTGGTAGAGTATATGTGGAAATGATAAGGTTTGTATCAGTCCAATAAGAATGGACTAGATGTAGACCCCATTACTTCATAATATAATAAAAATGTCAAATGTCAATATCAACTTTAATTTGCCATTTTCATTTAACCCTACACATCTTAGATTCCCTCTCAAGAGTAGTCTCTCTTTTTCCTTCAAAAGTAGGCCCAATCTCTCTCTCACTTTTTTTTTTTTTTTTTTTTTTTTTTTTTTTTTTCATTTTAATAAAATTTCCTTTCCCATTCAAAGTTATGCTAATTTGGGGTTAAATATTATTTTGGTAAAGCTTTTGTTCCATTAGGATTTTTAAATTTTTAAATGCTTCATGTGTTTAAGTTTTATTTACTAAAAAAAGTATTTGAATTTAGAAAGGATTTACGAATGAACAAAAATCACTTAATGAATCTTAATAATTTGCTAAGTTATGGTTAATAAATACATAAACAATGGATAATAATGTATATATTAACACGACGAAGATAATCTCAAAAACAACTATAAAAATGGTGAAGATTTTTTTCCATGATAACTTTGAGGCCTTTACATTTCAGTATTTTAATTTTCTTTAAGAAAATAAATAAATATAATACAAAAAATGCAATTCAAGCGGATCCTAATATTTTGCAATTATTATGGTTGGAGAAAGAGTTGAATCAAGGAGATTCTATTTCGCAATGGTTGAGTATTATTTTTGTGAGAATCTTCATTTCTCTACGGTCTTGTTTTTTTGTTTGGCAGGTTCTTGCTCCTCAATAGTTTTTACGATGATAATATTAACCCCTAAAACTTCTTCAACTTCAACTCATGAATTGTTGACTATTTATTTTTGACGTTATACGTTGAAATTTACCAATCCTTTATACAAATTAGCCAGTTCAAAAGGTGTCTCAAATCACTTTAAAAACTTCTTTATTAATAATTCTTCTTTTGTATTATCTTGGCTCGAGTTGTGGGTAATGTTCAAATTTCTTTTTCTGGTGTTTTTTTTTTTGCATTTTGATTTCTGTTTATCATAAATTTTATTGTATACTTTATTTCAATAATTGATGAAGTGATGGTTACTGGGTCGTACAAAATGATAAATGTTACTTTTGGCAAGCGAATCTTAATATTTCATGATTGATTTGACATGATTTAAATTTTTATTATCTAATAAAAATTGTTTGAATTGGAAAAACTTACCATCTAAATAATTGAGTCAAGTTAAAAAAAGTGTCCTTTTAAATTCAACGGTTTGATTCACCTTGGTTTTTGTAAAATGAATTGAAACCGAGTTTTTTTCTTCTCTTGTTTCTGATTTTTTTTGAAGGCGCGTGATTGCTTAGTTATGTGGCTTAACGGTTCAAACCAAAAAGAAGTTATGTGGCTTTTGAGCTCTGGGTGGGCGGGTCGAACCAAGCAACCTTGGGCCGGCGAATAAATTCTCCTTAATTCTCAAAACATTTGTAAAGTTTACGCTTCCAACTTTAAGACTTCTCCCGTCCGAAGTTAAAACTACAATGAAATCATTGCGTCACTGACCATTTCGGTAATATAGGTCACTTTTTGTGTTCCATTATTATTATATTATTTTTTCTAATTCAAATTCAAAATCTTTTAGTCATATTGAGAGAAGAAGAATAAAAATTTATAATTTTATGGTTTTTTGTGTTCCATTATTATATTATTATGGTTTTTTCTTCTCTTTTTGTGTTCAATCTACACTAATACTGTCAAGTAACTGTTTACTTTATTCAACCATATTGAAAGAAGAAGAATGAAAACTTATAATGTTGTTGCTTATTGGCTACTTAATTAATCATCGTTTTCAATTGGAATGGATGGTAGTTCGAGTCGATTGAAGTGGGTTTTTTTCGGTATTATCCGTTTGTACTTGCAGGCCTTTAAATATAGGGAAATTATAGTAATTAGATCTATTTTGAAAACTAATTGCGGATTTAGGCACTCAAGTTTTTTTTTGTAAATTTAATTT
>JBBMEF010042530.1:0-36887 GCA_037832685.1 Sicyos baderoa
TAGTTCAGCAGGAACCAGTGGCAGGAGATGATGAGTTTGAGGGAGCTGCTGATTTTGGAAAATGGCTCAAGGATTTTGTGAAGTGGAAACTGGATGAGTTCAGTGCTCATGAGGATCCGTTGTTTGCAGCTAAGTGGATTGCTAGGTTGTAGTACATCTTCAGGGTCATGGCATGTCCTGATGTCCATAGGCCGAGATGTGCAGCGCACATGCTTACTGACACTGCTATCTGGTGGTGGGAGTCAGTGGAGAGTGAGAGACCAGCTGGGTCTCCACCAATTACTTGGGAATTTTTTATGACCGAATTCCAGACTAAGTACATCAGTGAGGAGCCGTAGGAACAAATGGTTGAATTATTCTCTAGCCTGAAACAGGGGAACGACTCCGTTGCAGCCTATGAGAAAAAGTTTTCGAGTACAGCTATTTCGCTCCACAAGTGATTGCCACCCCCGAGCTTAAGTTCAGAAAGTTTATCACTGGGTTAAGGCTTGGTGTTTTCCAGGACGTGATGGCATTGGCCCAGAGACTTTTACCAAGGTCGTGTACTTGGCGACGCTGTACAACGTCAAGTATATGCCTGAGCCGACTGCCAGTGCACCAGTTTAGAGACCCCCAGTTCACTCGGGCCAAAAGAGGAAGTTTGAGCCAGCAGGTAACTTCCGTGCAGGCGGTCAGCGCCGCCTAGGACAACATCAGGGGAGGGACCAGCGTCGTCCTCCAGGTCGTTTCCAGCCTCGCCAGCAGGGCGCAACGAAGCAGCCACCACATTGTACCACTTATGGGAGGTCGCATTGGGGTGTTTGCGGGGCCAGCCCTATAACCTGCTACAGATGTGGGAGAGAGGGGCATCTGGCCCGGTTTTGCACTCAGGGGGCGGTAGTTGGGCAGCCAGTGCAACAACAACAACGGCAGGGTCGGGTGTTCGCCACGACTCGTTAGGAGGCCGAGAGAGTCGACGCCTCAACCTTGGCAGGATCAACTGCCACTCCTTGGAAAGCTACCTACCTGCTCTAACCAGAAGTCACACTTGGAAAACTTGACATACAACTTGTTTTCCCTCAAGGCTGCTAGAACTTGTCTCAGATGCGAAGCATGATCCTCTCTCGTCTTGGAATATATCAAAATGTCGTTAATGAACACAATGACGAAGCTGTCCAAAAATGCATTGAACACTCTGTCCATCATGTCCGTAAACGTTGCGGGTGCGTTTGTCAAACCGAACGACATGACCACGAACTCATAATGGCCATACCTCGATCTGAAAGCTGTCTTGGGAATGTCTGCATCCCGAATCCTCAACTGATGGTAACCTGACCTCAAATCTATCTTGGAAAACACGGAGCCTCCCCGGAGCTGATCAAACAAGTCATTAATACGAGGCAACATATACTTATTCTTGACAGTGACATTGTTCAACTCACGATAGTCAATGCAAAGGCGCATCGAACCATCCTTCTTTTTAACAAACAACACTTGTGTCCCCCACGGGGACACACTCGGCCTGATGAACCATTAGTCTAACATTCCTTACAACTGCTCTTTCAACTCTTTCAGTTCTGCTGGTGCCATACGGTACGAAGCTCTTGAGATAGGAAGAGTTCCTGGCTCAAACTCAATTGTAAAATCTACCTCCCGCCTTGGAGGCACACCCAACAACTCTTCTGGAAACACGTCGACAAACTTTTGCACCACGGGCACCTGATCAACGGCCAACGAAGCACGATCCTCCCCGAACAGTCTTGCTAAGAAACCTCAAGCTCCCCGAGCTAACAAACGACGAGCTTCCACTGCGGAGATCTATGGCGGACACACCCCGCCCTGGACACCTCGAAACTTGAAACTCGGCTTGATCGGTGACCTGAACACAACTTCTTTATTGCGGCAGTCAATCACCGCGTGGTTCTCTTCTAACCACTCCATGCCAAGAATCACATCAAAACCACTCATAACCAAGACTAAGAGGGTGACCTTTAGGGACTCACCAGATATCAGTATCCGACCTCCCTTTACTCTCTCACTAGCTAACATGCTAACTCCCAAAGGAGTTGCAACAGACAGCTCAAAACCTAAAGGCTCTAACGACATGCAAGCACTACCAGCAAAAGCAGCAGAAATAAACGAATGGGTAGAACTCGAATCAAACACCACAAAAGCAAGGTGATCAAGGACTAATAGGGTACTTGCTACGACGACGTTGACTCTCTCGTCCTCCTGGCGAGTCATGGTGAACACCCGACCCTGCCGCTGCTGCTGCACTGGTTGCGCAACTACCGCCCCCTGAGTGCAAAATCGGGCCAGATGCCCCTCCCTCCCACATCTGGTTGTAGGGCTGGTCCCGCAAACACCCCAATGCGGCCTCCCAGAAGTGGTACAATGCGGTGGCTGCTTCGTCGCGCCTTGCTGGCGAGGCTGAAAACGACTAAGAGGACGGCGCTGGTCCCTCCCCTAATGCTGTCCTAGGCGGCACTGACCGCCCGCACGGAAGTTACATCCTGACTCAAACTTCCTCTTTTGGCCCGAGTGAACTGGGGGTCTCTAAACTGGTGCAATGACAGTCGACTCAGGTGTATACTTGACGTTGTACAGTGTCGCCAAGTACACGACCTTGGTAAAAGTCTCTAGGGCCAATGCCCTCACGCTTGGGAAACACCAAGCCTCAACCCAGTGATAAACTTTCTGATCTTAAGATCGGGGGTGATAATCAGTTGTGGAGCGAAATAGTTGTACTCGAAAAACTTTTTCTCATAGGCTGCAACGGAGTCGTTTCCCTGTTTCAGGCTAGAGAATAACTCAACCATTTGTTCCTGCGCCTCCTCACTAATGTACTTAGTCTTGAATTCGGTCCTGAAGAACTCCCAAGTAACTGGTGGAAACCCAGCTGGTCTCTCACTCTCCACTGACTCCCACCACCAGATAGCGGTGTCAGTAAGCATGTGCGCTGCACATCTCGGCCTATGGACATCAGGACACGTCATGACCCAGAAGATGTACTACAACCTAACAATCCACTTAGCTGCAAACAATGGATCCTCATGAGCACTGAACTTATCCGGTTTCCACTTCAAAAAATCCTTGAGCCATTTTCCAAAATCAGCAGCTCCCTCAAACTCATCATCTCCTGCCACTGGTTCCTGCTGAACTACGGGTACTGCTGGGGCTGCGGGCGCTGTTGGAGCTACCGGTACTGCTGGCGTTGCAGAGGCCTGATGATTGATCAACTGAGTCAACCGCTCTATCTGAGCCCTCGACTCCTCTCGCTGGGCTCTCGACTCCTCTCTCTGAGTCCTCAGTTCCTCTTGTTGAGCTGCCAACAATGTCTGCGTCTCTGTCCTCTGATCGGCCAACAACCCGGTCATCAGGTTCATCATTGAGGCTGCAAACTCTGCTCCAGGAACAGTCTCTAGTGGCGCGGCAGTCTCTACGTCCTCACTTGGTGTACCAGCACAGGTGGCCTGTTCGCTGCCTCCCTTTGGGACGACATCCCTGCAGCATCTGAACTGAACTAGACACCTGGGTTAAATGTCCTCGGACGCCCTCTACCTCTGCGAACCTCTGGCATGCTGGCAATCTACACCCAAACCTTCAACGAGTCAGAACCTACTCGAGTCCGCTACACAGCAACTGGAACAAGTATACTCTAGATGCAAACAGTGCTGTAACCAAAACTTAAACCCTACGGACATACCTGATGGCTGGTGGAGTGCGATGTTCATAGGAAAAACGACCTACAAATGTAAGTTAGTCTACAAAATCTATGACTCTGCGCTCTGATACCAACTGTAAAGACCCATCCAAAAAGTGGACATGACGTGACCTTTACTAACCATGCATGAGTTTAAAACATGAAAACGACATTCAACATGAATCCAGCAATCATGAAAAACATTTAAAACACATAAGAACTTGTCCCTGTTTCCAAGCACCTGTTCTTGTACAGTTCAAAAGAGTTCTCTGGCCAGAGAGTTTCAAAATTCTAAATCGAGTATACATTCAGATTAAAATCCCACAGCGAGTTCAGATTATGAAATCCAACAAAACAGTTTTCATAAACATCTTAAGGCTCTGTGCTACTATATGCATGATAATAAAACCAATAGAAAAAAAAAATCAGAGTTTAAACAACGGCTTCCCATGATCATTCGCTCCGCCTCGGTCCCTGGTTAGCTGGTGAAAAGAAACCACATAAATAAGGGTGAGTAAAACAAGTTTACTCAGTAAGAACCCCCAACCGGGGTACAGTACGATACAATTGGTCATCCAGCCTCCAAGTAAACATGCCACAAATATCAACACAGAGTTCAAGCAACTTTGGAAAGAAATGGTGTACTAAGCTCAAGATCCCGAGGGAGCTCTCCTCTCGGCGTATAATGAGCGTGCGCGCACACCGCATGCTGCTAGAAACCAGGTAGGTGTTGGGTCTAGGGCAGGCTGCCCTGGTCCAGGTACGCATGCCTAAAGAATCGGATCGGTGTCACTGAATCATAGTGGTGCGAGACCTCGGCACCCTAACTATGTCAGCCTGAACCACCGCTCGCCTGAAGCTAAGGACCGCCTCCGATAGGGGTGAAAAGAAAATCCAAAAATCGACCGAATCGAACCGATCCAGTGGTTCGGTTCGGTTTTTTAGAAGTGTATTAGATCTGTCGGTTCAAATTTTTTGAAAACCAATTTTTATTGGTTCGGTTCGATTTTGTATGAAAGAACTGAAACAAAATCGAACCGAATCGATTGTTATAAAATAGCAAATTAAAGAAAACCCTAAATCATAAACAGTCGTTCTACATCTCTGCCTTCTCACTCTCTTTCGTTCTTTTCCATTTTCTTCAACCTACTTCTCAATTCGCCATTTCAAATCACATAATCACACTCAAATCCTTAATCTTCTCGACCAAACACAACAACTTTCCATAGATTTTCAGCCCAAATATTGATTTAGCGGCAGAAATTGAAACAGAGGTGGTTCGCGATTGTGGAGGAGATTTGGCAGAGGCGCCGGAGATGGATGGAGAGGTAAAAGGTAGATTGTGCCATTGTTGATTGGGTTTGGTATTTTAGGTTTTGGTGAGAGTATATTTCAGATTTGGAGTTTGCATTTTTCCCCATTTTCTTTGTACTTGATTCTTACTGTTTGAGGTTTTGATTTGAATTTCTAAGTTTATCCTGTTCTAACAAATCTTACATTATAAATTTAATGCTTAAAGTCCCTAATTTTAGTTTTTGAGAGTGTTGAACTTTTTCATTGTGTAAATTAATGTATATGAAACATTTTTACTTTTCTATTGAAAACTTCAAACATTTCCCCAACGAAGTTTATTTTCATGAAGTTCTTTTGTCACTGTATTAAATGATATCATGGTTATTGTTCTGCTTGATTTTTCTGGGGATGAAATTAAGAAAAGAATAAAATGTTCGTTGAAATAAATATCGAAAGCCGATCCAAAACTAAACCGAGATCACCTTTATTGTCCATGACTAAAAAAATTAAACTTTCAATGATCATACTTTATAGTTTATTGGATATTGGATCGAATCTCTTAAAATTGAACCAATTAAAAACCGATCCAATGGTTCTATGCTTTATTGGATATCGGATCGGATCAAATTTTTGAAAATCAAAGATATCGGTTCGGTTGTCGGATTGATACAAAACCGAAAAAATCCGAACCAAAATCATCCCTAGCCTCTGGTAGGCTTACACCTTGGGTGGGTCCCGCCCTAGCAGGCTTGGGCTATGCTGACGCGATGTGAATCGCGCCGGCCGTTGGGGACGGGGCAAGCCCTCGTCATCCTCCCGATCGGTGGGGCAAGATTCGTTATGCCACTCTCTACCCAAACACTGCGGACTAGGCTATGCCGGGATCAATGGCTAGCTAAGCCATGTCGGCGGCCAGGGTCGGAGTATACGTCCTCGCGCATCCCTGCCGGTGGGGCAACATACGTCGTGCCACTCTCTGCCTCTAGATGATGACTCCTAGACAAGTTCTATTGTAAGAATCACAGAGCCAGCAAAGAAGTACAACATGCTTACAAGGAACAAAGCCTACAAATAGTACTACGAGCAAAGAACAGAGAGTAGAACATGCTAGTGAACAATCTAGCAAAACTACCATATTGAAAGAAAGCAAGTAGACATGCTAGCCAAAGAATTAGATCATAGAAATCTATCCACTAACATGTTCATAAAGGTAACATGCAACAAGCAAGCAATCACAGATTAATATCGCAGGGCCCACACAACTCCGGCAAGAGATCCTTACCTGGAATTTTGGTAGACGAAACTACCAAAACGCTAAGTTGCACGCAGAAAAATCACACAACAATCCTAGCAAAGAAACAATTAACAATAATTAAGATAAGCAAAAATAATTATAAAGAGCAACTCGAAACCATGAAAACCAAGTCCTAAAGCTCACCCAAAGTCAAACAACACGGCTGCCCAAAACGAAACAAACCCGAAGTGTCAACCTCGAAAGAGTCAAACTACGCAAAATTTCACCGAAAACCAACCACGAAACCAAAACAATGAACAACTACTAATCTACCAAGGCAGCCCAAAAATCAAAATAACTAAAAGGGAACAAAAAGCGTTACCTACTCGAAGAAACGCCGTATAAGCTGATTTCTTTCCCCGAATCGCCAACTACAACTGCCAAACCACAACGGAATCAAAAACCCGAAAGAAAACTAAGAGGAAACAAGCTTTCGAGCTTACCCATGAACTCGAATCGCCCAAACACGACACGCTGGGGCTAATCGACAAGGAAAAGAAGAGAATCTCGCTGCAAGGGGACGCACACACGTGCGTGCGCACAGAGGACGACGGCGGCGTGGAGCGACGGGCTGGCAGGAAGAGAGACGGCGAGGCGGAGCCAGCGTGCGTTGGGTCGCGGTGGGGGCGCGCGAGCAAGGCGGCGGCGGTCGAAGATGAGAGGAAGAGGTCGGCTAAAAGAAGAAGAAGAAAAGGAAAAGAAGAAAAAGAAAAAGAAGAAAGGGGGGTGTCGGCTGGGTGGAGAAGAAGAAAGAGAAGGGAGAGAAAGAAAAAATAAAAATAAAAATTGTTTTTTTTTTATATATATTTTTTTTCTTTTCTTTTAAACCAATTCATGATTAATGCTGCGCAAATATATGAATATTCAAAATCCGAAGAGGGTATTTGAATTCTGTTAGTAATTTATAAGTTAAATTCGTAATATGTTCAAAGCTTATGGTCTCAACTCTCGCATAGATGAGGTACATTATTCCATGTTTCACTATGAGGCTTGGCTTGCTAACACAAAAATTGTTCATATACCATTCGTCTCTGGACATATTTTGATGTCTAGACTTTTCAAAAGGGGTAAAAAGTTCACCATAATTTTAAATTTGATGAATGTACCTAAAAAAGATAATATTTTAAGTGAGTTAAATTAACGGGTTAAATGAATTTCATCTTCTTCATCTCTCCCTTCTCACTCTTTCCTTTTTTTCTCTTTTGCAAATGGTTTCTCTCTCTCATTGCAAACGTATCTTATATTTCTCTTTTCAATCATAAGAATGAATGAAAAAGGAGAGATCGGAAGAAAATAAATTAAGAATAAGTCAATCTTAAGAATTTTAATTCTATTTTTTTTTCTGCAAATTCATCAAATTTCAAATATGATTAACTTTTTACCTTTTTTTATTTAGCTTTATTGACTATTTTAAAATTTAGAAAACAAAATGAAAAGCCTTAAATAGGTTTCGTTTTTCTTCGTTTTTCCAATCTTTCCTGTATGACCTAGTAACCATGAGGTTACAGGTTCGATCCCCTTTCCCCCAAATGTATTGAATCAAAAAACAAAAAGAACGTGTATCCCATGTAGACACTTTTGTATGCTCACTTGTTCTAGAATAAAGAATGGTCAAGTTGATTGTGTTGATTAGTTTTAGTTTTTAGATAAAGTTTGCTTGATTACTTGTATGCTAGTTTGAGCATTAGTGTAATAATAAGTCATACTATATATATATATATTATTTAAATAAAAATAAGCATGCTTCTCAAAAAAAATAAAAATAATAATAAGTAACAGCGGATAAGATGTGGACTCGATATATTGAAAACACAAAATAGAAAGAACAAACAAAAACAAAAACAACATTCAAAATCAACATAAAAGTCTCTTAGTTAATTGTAACACTTTTCATGTTCCAAGCACTTAGAGATTCCACTGTGATAGGCTCTGTTCCATTGTTGAACACAAACAAATGGGCACCACCAGACACTGCCTTTGTTGGATATACCCTTGAAGTTATGCATGTTTTTCCACCTCCTCCATAGCTCTCTACAACTGAGTGATCAATCTAATAATACCAAACAAATATTCCATATTCAAAATCATCACCTATCATATAGTTTAGACTTTAAAATGTTCAGGGAGGGACTAGAGCATGTTGCCATGGTTCTATTCTAACATACCAGAGTTCTTAGTGGGAGCTTTTTAGTCGACAAATCAATGTCGACGTAA
Organism: Sicyos baderoa; assembly: GCA_037832685.1. NCBI lineage: Eukaryota > Viridiplantae > Streptophyta > Magnoliopsida > Cucurbitales > Cucurbitaceae > Sicyos > Sicyos baderoa. The sequence goes on from JBBMEF010042530.1 coordinate 8,484, forward strand.
CCTGCAAATGTTGGCTTGTATAATCCTTCTGTCTTCAAAGAAGAGCTACACCAAAATGGAAAGAGAAAACAAATTAAAATATGTTCACCAAATGAAAACACTTGAATGCCTAGAGTTAGGTTTTAAGTTTATAAACCCTTCTCCCTAAATGTTATTTTTCTTTTCTTTGAAAGGCTATTCAATACAAGTATCTTAGGCCATGAGCGGTTCTTTCGGGCGAGGAGCTGCAATCGAGACTTTCCTTTTCCCACTTTTTTTTCATAGAAAGAGCTTGAATTGACTGAGTCAGTGGAGTTCCTCTTGCTCTAGGCAATCCTACTGATCTAAGGGCATCCCCTACTTCCTGACTATCATCTCCTTTGTTCTGTTGTTCTTATGCCTGCTGCAAGAGTTTTGTAAGAAGAGTTCTCGCCTCTCGGGATCGTGTGTTCTAAAAGGGTAAAGACAGTCTCAAGGTCTTATCTTACAACTAAGCCCAAGCTTATATTGAAACACATCTTAAATTTGTGTGAACAAGTATTGCAAAACTTAATACGTTTATAAAAGTATAAAAAATAGCACCTCAACAGTTGTCACTTATATTGAAATAAATTAATATGATTTTTCTTGTGAGCCGCAAAACCCTCTTATGATCCAAAGCTAGAAGTTAAACTTTGTCTCCAGGCAAGTCTCAATACTTCTGTAATCTATAGTTTTCTTGTTCTATTGCCTAAATGTCAAAAGTGGTAAATAAAAAAAGGGCAGTCGAGATGTGTGAAAGTTGACCCGAGCAGAAAAAAATAGCTATGAAATGGAGCCCAAGCGTCATTTGATTAACAAAATTAGATTCTATTTTTAGGAAAGAAATTGTACCTTCTTGCATCAGAGCACAGAAGAACAACGTGATTGGTTTGGTTCTTGAAAATCCGGAAGAACACAGGAGTGAATTCTTCGAGGTTTTCCGAAGCCAGGGTCAGAAGCCCGAACGGCCCAAGACCGCCTTGGGCCGTTGAGCCCAGTTTATCACATGCGGCTTGTGCATCCACCCAGCTTGAATCAAATGGCTCAGCTTTATCCAAGCTTGAAAAGCTGAAGGTAGCTTCAACATCAGCCTGTATATCAACAAAAATCAACAAGTAAATCATATGTCAGAGTACTTTTCCAACAACCTCAAAATTAAAAAGTAAAAAACACTTGACACATGTGTTAGATAAGAGAGTTTCAATGGAGGGTGTGGGATACACTTATGCCGGTTGAGCTATTCCTCTTGTTTGCTTCGAAAAATCCTTTATACATATAATGTAAAAATGTAATTCCTCCTTTGATTAACCATATCTAAAGAACACATGAACACGACTTAAACATAATATTTCCTGGTTTAATGCCAACTTAAAAAAAGAAACATTTATCAAAAACCAAGCCGTGGTAGTTTATAGAAACATGATCTTATTTTTTTAATTTGCCTTGAAAAATCAATTGTTTAAGAACAAACACGAAAAAGCTTACCAAAATAGACATTTGTCAAACAATCTTTCACCAAATTCCTTAAAATTGAAACTAAAACAATATAACTACCAATTTTGCACTATTATGAATATCCAAAAATATACCTGTTGCTTGATATAAGATAACACAAATCACAAACTGGTCCAACAAAGTTAACATCAGGTTACCACTTATCTACTCAACAATTTCATATGGGTTTAATTAACATCTAAATATTGTAGGGTCGAGAATAATCAAGTTGCTCATAAGCTATCACGGACACACGATATCGAAAATGGGACAAACCTGGGCAGGAGTAATTCCTTTAACCTCAACATGCTCTCCTTTGTTGAGCCCGTGATGGCTCAGCTCAACTTTCGTCTCTCTCAGTGTATCCAACTCCTCCACAGGCCATTGCAAAACCTGCTTCCCATTGGGATCCAACAAAACAGTCCTGGGAATCGCCTGCAAAAACCAAAAGGTCCAAAACTAATTCACAAAAACGAAATACCAAAAACCAAAAACAGAACACAAATTCAATCCAGAAAATGAGAAAACAGACCTGAATTCCAGCCCATCCTTTAGCAACATCATCCTGAGCACTATCAGACTCATTAGCCCAACCCCACAAAACCCTCCGCTTCTTCGCCGGATCGTAAAACGTTTTCGAGGCATAGAAATTCCCATAATCCAATCTCAACCCGCCCCATCCATCAACCGACCCTTCATCAGGAACATACTGATCCTGCTTCGAATCATACGTCCCCAAAGTATAATACTCGTATCTCGTAAGATCCAAACTCACCTTAAACACATGCTTCACCGAACTCCCACTCACCGAAGTGTCCAACCCCTCCTTCCCGGGCGAAACCGGAAAGAAATCCGGGCATTCCCACATACCCGTGTTCTGCGTGGCGTGCAGGGGCTTTTTGGCCTTGACCCACTTCAGGAAATCCTTGCTTCTGTACAAATACGCCACCCCCTTCATCCGCTTCTTGCTGCCGACGACCATTTTCCAGATGCCGTTGTCGCTCTGCCAGGCGGTGGTCGGGTCGCGGAAGGCGCTGGCGTTGATTTGCCGACACGGGTCGACGATGGGGTTGTGGGCGTCGGGTTTGAGCCATTCGGTGAGGAAGGGGTCGGAGAGGTTGGCCGGGACGGCGTAGTTCTGGATCTGGCGGTTGTGGGCGTCGATGCCGGTGTAGAGGATGACCGGTTTGTTGCCGGGGAGGATGGTGGCGGAGCCGGACCAGCAGCCGTTGATGTCGAAGGGCTTGGATGGGGAAATTGCAGGTTTCAGTGATTCCCAATTGATGAGGTCTTTTGAGTATGAGTGAGCCCACACTATGTTCCCCCAAACTGCTCCTTTTGGGTTGTATTGGTAGAACAAGTGGTACAGTCCATTGAAATACATTGGCCCTGTTTCAAGTTTAACCCTAAATTTTTTAATTATTCAAACATTTTCATGTAATATCCAATCTAATTGTGTTCTATTCACTTACCATTTGGATCTGCATTTGGTTTTGTTGTAAACACCATTTGAGCACCACCATAAAACACCAAAAACAAAACAAATTAGTTAACAAATATTTGCTACCAAATAAATTCGTTTATACCACAATTCTGATTGATTGAACTCAATCGAACTCAATCAATTTGTTAAGTGATTGAGCTCAACTGAATGAGTTCATTCACCGGTTATTGATTGAGTTCAATCACTCATTCGATATATATATAATTATTTTCAATTTTATGTTATAGATGTAATTTTTTAGCCTATTTTTATTATATATGAAAAATCCTCAATATTTTACTATAATATAGAATGACTTAATTATGAAGAATATCATAAGTAATAAGTAAAGTAGGTTGTAGGAAAGGGGTTATGGCCAACGATCTACAAATTGACATCAAAACTCCCTCAAAAGTAAAGGCCACAATTTTTACCCTACCAAATACTACACTAATAATATTAATAGTTTTTTTTAGGAGAATTTGCATATATATTACAATAATGCAAAAAAAATACATAAATAGCAAAATAATGAAAATATTTGCAAATATAACAAAATCAGATTTATAAACTTCATCAATAGTGTCTTATAGACTTCATCAATAGACTCCATCAATAGTGTCTGATAGACCCCATCAATAGTATTTGGTAGAGTTTATCAAAAAAAGTTATTATATTTACAATATTTTTAAAAAGTTGCTAATGTAAGGTAGAAAATTTGTTATAGAGTGCAAATTCTCTTTTTATATATATTTTAACTTTGAGAGCAATCTTTGCTTCTGAAACTAGTATTTTAACTTTGTAATAATAATTTCTCAACTTTGACCTTAAGTAACTATATTATTCTACACTAATTTAGTGACATGTACTAGTCAATGGAAATGAACAATTAATTTGTATTGAAGTCTTTACATTTAACAATCATGTTAAAACATGTACAGATGTAGCCAACACAACATACGAATAATGATCGGGTAAATTTATATATAAAATATCTTTTATTGTGGAAAATTTTAAAATATTTAATCCATAGTCATTAATATATTTTAATATTGTGTTATAAATACTCATTAATATAATATAATACGCTATTACTATTATAACCAATAACTTGGTAAACTTTCTTTTAGTGTGACACCTGATATTTTATATCAAGTATCGACATGACATATTATACATAGTTTATGCTATAGCATAGGTTATTCTAAAATCTTTTTTTGTGGCAAAGTAAATTTATTTAGGAGTTTTTGCAGGAATAGACCAAATTGATAAAATATTTACAACACCTAGCAAATTTTAAAAAATTAGCACTATAATCAAATATACGGTATAAAGTAATACTTTTATACCGAATAACTAATACATAATACAATATGATGAATATTATTTATACTGTATATTTGATTATGGATGCATTTTTTTTTAAATTTACCTAAATTTGTAATTATTTTATAAAATTAGACTATGCAGTACAATTTAATATATAATATATATAAATAAAGACTAAAATAGAATCAAATTCAAATATATATAAAATGTATATAAACTTAGAATAAAAGACCAAAAGAAGCGAGTTTCAATGCATTATGAAAGGTTAGGCGTTCAAAATTCTGTTGTGATTAAATTAAAAGATAAAAAAAATCATATTTATTAGGATTTTTGTTATGTGTTGAAGCAATATTTTTGGATTCAAATTCGAATATGTGAACCAATTAATCCACTTAAGATCCCTTGTTTGATTGGATCTCTTTAAGTTCATTCACGGATCCGAATTTATAGATAAAATTCTATTTAAAATTTTATTAATGATAAAAATAGTTCACATATCATTTAAATGTAATGAGTAGTCCAAATTACACAAAATCATAAAAAAAAATTATTAGGCATATAAGTCAAATTTTATACAAATTAATTCAAACCCAGAAAAGTACAATGACACTGCAAGAAATAAAAATGATTACATTAAACTAGGAATACTTGTCACCTCGGCACAAAATGAGATTGATGGCAACCATGGGTCGAATTTTCAAATTTATTGTCAAACGAGTCTTTTTTTCAAATTTATTACAAAAATGGAGACGACTTTTTTTTTTTGTCGCGTCTTTCTGAAAGACGCGACCAATGATCAATGGTCAACTTTAGCGAAAATTTGAACGCCAATTGGGTCACGTCTTTCCGAACGACGAGACCCTAAAAAAAAAATTGAATCATAATTTTTTTTTTATCTAATTAGAACATAATCTTAACAAATTTTAATATCTTAAAATTCTTAAATCTATGTTTCAGTTATTCATTAAAATATTTTTCTTTTTAAATTCATAATATTTGGATATTTCAATTGTCATCCAATTCTATTTTATTAACATAATTATATTTCTTTTTAATTTGTATAGATTAAAAATTAAATTTTATAAATTTTGTTAAATTGTATATAGATGTTAGATTTATATTATTCGATCCCATTTTTAAGTTATTATTTTAAATATCCTATATATATTAGAAAGCTTAAGATTTTAACTTATTTTCTAAATTTTAATATTTAAGATTAATAATTTAAAAAATATTTTATTATAAATATAATATATTTTATTATAAATATTTCTAATTTTCTAAAAAGATATATTTTATTTAAGGATATTTATAAAATGTATATCTAGTAATACAAATCTTTTAAACTTATGTAAATATTATAAATACAATTTTTTTGAAAAAAAATATATAATGGATTTAAGATTTTGGAGGCATAAAAGTTTGTTAAAATTATGTTGCCTAATTAAATACACATTTTTTTTTTTTTATTATGATTCAAATTTGTTTGTTTGTTTGTTTTTTTTTTTTTTTTGAAAAAAATGTAATATTTAATTAATAGCATAAACTCAATACTAATTCATTCTTAACAAAAAAAAAGTTAGTGATAGAATTCAATGAAAGATACGATCATTACTTAATGATAGAAATTAATGTGCTATAAATAAATTATTTTAGAAATTATACTATAAGTAAATATAATACAAGAATTAAAATGTGTTGATGGTAAATTGTTTATTTAGTAGATTTTTTTTAATTAAATAATTTTAGGGAAAATTGGATTCACCTTTAAGTTTATGCTTATTAGGTTATAAAAGATCTAAATAGAGCTTTACTTTTTTGGGTACATTTGTAGTAGATATTAATTTAAAAAAAAACATATAATGAATTTGAGAATTTGGAGGTATAAAAGTTTGTTAAGATTATGTAGGCTAATCAAATTTTATATATATATATATATATATATATATATATATATATGCGACCCAACTTTCCGTTACATATTTGACGGCTACGTGACGTTGACCATTTGACCATTGGGTCACGTCTTTCAAAAAGACGTGACAAAAAAAAAAGTTCGTCACGTTTTTGTAATAAGTTTGAAAAAAAACCACATTTGACAATAAGTTTGAAAATCAACGCCCGATTGACATTAATTCCACAAAATGATATCACATACCTTTTTAGAGCAGGTCTCTTTATTAATAAAGAGAACTAGTATTTTTTATATAAAAAAATGGTTAACAGAAAAAAAAAATAATAAACAAAATAAAATAAGAGCAATTTCAGGAGATAATAATGACTAGGGGTATACAAAAACTCGATAACCCGAACCAACCCAACGAGTTGAGTTGGGTTGAATACATAAATGGGTTGGGTTGGGTTAAGGGACTTAAAATCAATTCAATCCAACCCGACCAACGCGAATTTATAATTTAGTTTAAAAAATATATTTTTTTTACGTATAACATAATTATTATATTATTTAATTATTTATATTATATGTATATGTATATTTATTTTATTGTTATATTTTATATTTTTTAACATTTTTTAAACTTTCAACCTATTGATGAGGTTTCGAAGTTAGGTAAGTTTGAGTTTCACATTTGCAATAAGAATCTACTTATTTAATTGATCGTTTTACGTTTCTAGGAATCGAAAAAATGGTTGTTATATACAAATTTATGAAACCATAACCCAATTCAACCCAACCCTAAAATAAAGGGTTGGATTGCGTTGGGTTGGGTTGGGTTGGAGAATCACCCCAACCCAACCCAACTCTACCCATATTCACCCCTAATAATGACTACCAAATAAATAAAAGCAGAAAAAAACTGATCAGACAGTTAATGAAAAAAAGAAAAACGCTTAACGGAATCGGATGATGCAAATCTGAATCATCAATGAACAAGAAAAGAAAAACTGTTCCATAATTGTCTCCATTTATTGTTTTTAAAATTTAAACTTATTTTTAATGTATCAATGTTGTCTAAGAAAGTATGGAATACCATTCAAATTTCAAAAAAGAAAAACTCTTTTTTTAAAAAAATTCTAAATTTTGATTTGTTTTTTAAAAATTACAAGTAAGATGTAGATATGTGTGTAAGAAAAGACTATGATAAAATAGTTATGGTAGGTTTAAATTTTAAAAACCAAATATATTAAAAGTAAAATGATTACGAAAGAATTGCCAAAACGCTTCAAACATATAATCCAAAAATCATTGCACAGCCAGGGAGGAAAGAACTCATCACATTTTGATCCAAAATTGGGAAGAACCCTAGGAAGTTACCGTTCATCCAGTTGCGGCGAGGCTGGAAATGGAAACGAGTTCGATGGAGCGCCTTGATCGCGGCTTCATCGGCGCTGTCGAGAGACTGTAATTCGGGGTAGATTTTGTGAGAAGATTCGACGCCATTGTTGATGAAGAGAGAAAAAAAGAAAAAAAGAGAGATTAAACTTTGATGATACATTGAGGAGAATTAGAAAAGGCAGGGTTAAGGGAATTGATGTTTCAAGCTTATTTATAGAGTGTTTAAATAAAAAAAAGGTTATTTATAGAGAGTCTAAATCTAGACATAATTAATTTTTACATAATTAATTTTAAGAAGAGGACAAATATCTTTGCGAAAAAAAAGGAAACATAAATTTGTTAATGTTTTTCTGACAATACTTAAAGAACGGAAATTGAAACGACCGATCCTATTTAAAAAGTATAATTTCTCTCAAATAATATAATAATTAATATCGATTTTTTTGATCAAATTTATAATCATGAAACTGAAATGTATTATCACATATTCAGATTATCAACAACGTCACTAATCTATTCAATAATTATAAAAAGGTTTAATCATGTTCAGAGTGTTGTATTTAATTTTGTTACATGCTGAACATCATAGACTAAATGGTCACATGGCAAACTGCAAGTATTTATCAATTTATAATTTTGTTTCTTGTTTTCTCGTCTTTTTAATCTTACTTTTTTCTTTTTAGGTTTTTATTATTTTTCCACTAATTTTCTTTTGAAAAAAACTTAATTAGCGTTAAAATTTGTATTTATAAATTAAGGTTGTATTTATGCGTTTAAAAATATTTGATTATTAATAAATAAACGATTAAAGATTTTATGAAATTACCATCATTTTTTACCGTACTCATCTTTTGTTAATACATATTTATGTATTTGTACTAAAGAAAAAAAATACATATTTATGGATTAATATATCTTTTATTATTATAATTTCATAATTTTTTTAATTATGTATTAATAAATAAATATAAATACATATAGAATTTAAAGAATTAATGAAACTATAAAACTATGAGAGCATTGAAGTTATTCAAATAATATCATTGTTTTTACATATGAAAGTATTCCCTAATATTATTATTTATTCAAATAATACAACTATTAATATCGTATTTAGATATATAAGAGTATTTTTTAATATTGTATTTATTCAATAATACAACTATTAATACTGTATTTAGATATGAAAATATTCTTATACATGAAACTACAATATTTTTTAATATTAAAATTATTAACCTATTTACACTAATACATTTTAGTTTCTTAATAAATAAAAGTAATTTGGAAAATCTATTACAGTGAGACATATTATCTCTATAGATTTTTTTTTTTTTTTTAATTCTCTATAGTATAATACACTATTAAATAATGAAATTTTGAATTAATATAAATACACATAATATAAAAGACATCTTACTCATAAATACGGTATTTATAATTCTTTCAAAAAAATATTTTATTAATAAGTTTTCAAAAATAAATACGGTACTAATAAATTTTTAAAAAATAAATATGGTATTAATAAAATATTTATACGTATCCAAATAAAAAAAATATAATATTTTAAAATTACAACTTACTTTATTTAAGGGATAATAGAAAATTAATAATGATTCAAAAATTTATATTTATTTATTAATAAAATTGTTTTTCGTAAAATCAAAACAATTATTTATAAGAAATTTTGTATCTCACATAAATTCATAATTTCTTTTCAATAAAAAGCAAATGTAATTTATTGCCGGAGATTTTAAAAAGATAATTTTGGGTTGGAAACCAAAGTTAAAAACCTTCAATTTAGGAAGATTTTTTTTTGAAAATTTAATGTTTTTCTTATTTAAAAAATGCTGAATTTGGAGGATTTTTCGCTTTAAAAATGGACATGGATATTTACGTAATTTTACTACCAAACGAATTTCTATTTTTTAAGCAGTTGGTTACTTTTACAAAATTTTCTTATTTTGAAACAAGCGTGTAATTTTTTTTTTTTTTTGTTATTTAGTCTAATATCGTGAAAACCCTATATTTATTTATGATTCAACTCACGTCATATACCTAATGACTAGAGGTCTTAGGTTCGAGTCTCCCCCATCCCCAATTGTTATAATCTCAAAAAAAAAACTCACGTCATATATTAATGACCCTCAAACTTAGAGATCAATTCCTCCACCCTACATATTGTAAAAATAGATATACATTTTTTTATTTTATTTTTTTAGAAAACTTTTTTTTTATTGTTAAAATATGTTTTGAAATTTATTTCATTTTATTTTTTACTCAAATGAATTTTTTTAGATAATTTTTTTATTAAAATTTAAAATTTAGTTGATTTTGATCATAAAATTACCAAATTTAAAAAATAAAGTAATTAGAGAATAATTAAATTTGATAATTACTAAAAAAAAAAAATTAAAGCCAAAATGATAAATAAACATAATTTGTATAATAAAAAAATTAAGTTAAAAAACTCAAATCAATGTGTTATAAAAAAAAAAGAAATTAATTAGTTTAATTATTTTGAGTAGTATTTATTAATATATTTATATAACAAATTTAAAATACATATATTGTTAGAAAAAATCAAATGTATAAATTATTAAGAATATTATTTACAAGACATGTTATATATTGCATTAAAAAGAACATATGCATAAGTAACCTAACAAAATTTATAATCAAATAAATTAAATAGTTGAGTTGGTTATAAAAACTATTAAGAAACAATTATTAAAATATTATTTTTACATAAATACGGAAACAAAAATGTGATTATACTGAATGACTAAGTGTCTTGATTATCTTGATTTGTGGTAATTTATTTCAATTTCACAGTCACGAATTCGAGATTGAAAATTGATATTTGACTCTCATATTATTTAAGAGTCATAATATTCTCTATGTAGCAACATTAAGGAAAATTAATACGTCGCATAAAAGCACTATCGAGATGCAAACAAAGTATAACATTAGTTATATTAAAATCATCTATATATAAGTGATGACAACAATTTCCATTAGAATGAGACCTTTTAGGTGAAGCTAAAAACAAAGTCATGAGAATGTATGCCCAAAGTGGGCAATATCATATAAATGTGGAGATTCGGGTAGGATTGTTGTGCTTATCAATTGGTATCGGGCTTTCCCCCTAACAAAATCATATGGTAGATCGCCCTGGTATTAAATAAAGACATGGAGCTCGAAGACAAAAATTTGTGGAAGAGTTAGTTGAATATAATAGTCAATGCCAAAATTTGATCTATCAGCCTAGCGGTGTACTCTCAATAGAAGAAGAGTCGGCTGAATGAAATCTAGATTGTTTGATTATATGAGGAGAGGCTCAATCTTTGTTCGAATGGAAGGTTGAATTCTCAAGTTCCGAATGCAAAAGGTGATCACCCCATAAAGAGGCTATTGAAACTTTGTTCGAATGAAGGATTATTGAGATGCAAACAAAATATCGATCTCAACCATCTTTATTGGTATATAAGTGATGACAATCATCTCTATTGGTATGACTTATGAGTCGTTTTAGTTGAAACGAAAAATAAAGTCATGAAGGTATATGTCAAAAGTAAATAATATCATACCATTGTGGAGATTTGGTAGTGTTGTCATTTTATCAAGCTTTCTCTTTCCACTCCTCAAACCTGACCTAAATATTTGTACAAAACAGTCTTCCATATCATTTATTATTATTAGTAAAGATCAAAATAGTAAAGCTTTCTCTTTTGAGCCACATATTTTTACTTTTTAAAAAAAATTAGCTTTGATTGATGAAGAGAAAAATATTAAAGTAGAAAGAGAAAGTAAAAATGTGTGGTTATAAGGAAATACTTACCCACGCTCACCTAAGTATTACTCATAAAACAATTGTGCTAGCTTTCACTTTCGTAATTGGAGAGACAAGACACTCCATTTTTTCTCTAAAATTACTATTATTATTATTATTATTATTATTATTATTATTATTATTTATTTTCTCTACTTCTTTCTTTATAGAAAGAACAATTTATTAATAAACCTATTATAGCTCTTCTCATTTCAACTACATGACTCCTTTTCATCTTCTAAGCTTTTGTTTTTTTTTTCTTTTTGAGAGAATTCAAGGCTTTTGGTCTTATATTTTTCACCAACTTTTTAATTATTAATAAAACTAAAATTTAAAGTTTATTCAACATTATTATTATTATTATTATTATTATTATTAATATTTTGTCTTAATTAGATTCAATTTTCTCAACTTTGTCCTAATTTATACTTCACTCTCCATGCCTGCTATACCTAAGGGTCCTAACAATCGGATTTCTTTTGCCAAATTATTTGATATTTTACCTGATACATTATATTTTTATTAAAAAAAATTCCAAAATCTTTTACTAAATTTGTAAATACATATAATCATCAAAGAAATTAGTCTCTAATAGGCTCTTATATTATCTAATAAGCATAAGATTAATTTGGTTTATTATAATGCTTATGATATTTTTTTTCTTTTTCCATAGCTTTACACTGTATTTGGTCAGTAATGTAACTCTGCTCTTTTCATCACTGAATACAGAAATTCTCTCCAATCCTTTTCTCACTTTTCAATGATCAATATTATTTAAGGTGATATGAATAACAATGAGACACTTGTGATTCATTTGCATAATTAATAACCCACATCTATGAGTTCCAACTATCTTATAATTGAGAAGGTTGATGGCGTGTTGACTTATTTGATTAGTCGTATTTTAATTCAACTCCCGAGTCATGAATTTGATTATAAAAATCAGCATTTGACTCTCCCTTATTCGGGATAGTATTGTATCTTCAATGTTGGATTTGTGGTCTCTCTTTGTGGGAGTTTGAACTAAAAAGAAAAAAAAAGAAGGAAAACTATGTTTTTGGCTCCTAGGTTTGAGGTCTAATTTCAATTTGGTTCTTATGTTTAAAAAATAAACACTTTTACCTCAGACATTTCAATAATGCTTATTTTTTGTCTTTAGGTTTGAAGTTTAGGTTAAGGACCAAACTGAAACTAAACCTAAAACCTAAGAGCTAAAAAGGTAATTTTCCCAAAATAAAATTATTTGGCCCCGTTTGATAATCATTTGATTTTTTGTTTTTTGTTTTTGAAATTTAAGCCTATTCTCACCCAAATTTCCTACAATGTGTTCTACCATTCCTATAATATATCCATCTTTCCTTAAGAAAGTAGGAGAATACTAACCAACTTTTAGAAACAAAAACAAACTTTTGGAAGCTACTTTTTTTGTTTTTAAAAGTTGGTTAGTGTTCTCCTACTTTCTTACGGAAAGATTGACATATTGTAGGTAAGGTGGAACACATGATAGGAAATTTAAGTGAGAATAGACTTAAATTTTAAAAACAAAAAACCGAATGGTCATCAAACGAGACCTTTGTTTTTTTTTGAAAATTATTCATAAACAATCAACCCAAATAATACAATCATTCTTCAGAACAAAGTCGATGTCTAGAAGAGATTTCCCCATAAAAAAAGAGACTCATCTTTGACGAAGAGGATTGGAGCTAACCAACAAAAATAATCTAAAGAAATCTACTTAGCTAACACATCAACTATCTTTTTATCCAATCTCTTATAATAAGAAGCTCTTAGCATGCCAAATTAAAAAACTATTTTGGTCTTAGAAACTACACACATATACTAAGTCATTTCAAATTTCAAATCAAAACTTGACAATTGACCAAAGGCTATTGTACTTCTTCAAATAGTGGAATTTTGACAAGCATGCACCACAGAGAAAAGCCAAAGCCAAATAATAATGATAACAAAGCTTCCACCATTAGGATGCCAACATTAATATGGTATGGTAATTTCTCTAACAAAAGAAAAAGAGCCAAACACAAAAGTGGATAAGTGGAAATTGGGCAGAGTAAAAGAGAGCTTGGTTTGCCCACCTATGACCATCAGCCACTTACAACATTCCTTCTGTTCAAGTGGCCATTGTGCTGTTTCCAAACCACTTTTTGAGAAATACAAATGCCCATAATGCCTCTAACTTAATCCTTTATGTGTTCACCTTACACTAAAAAATACTTTAAAAATGAAAAGATTATAGATTGAGTTTATGTTTAAAAATTATTTTTTATGAAATTTTGACAATTAAATATTTTAAGGTTGATAAATATATATATATCATAAAAATAGTTAAAATGAACGCATCCCACTTCAAACATCACACCCCATTTAAACACACACTCCAATAAATTAAGGAAAAAAGTTTGTCCTTTTTTTGAGAAGAAAAGTTTTCTCCTTTAACATAATGTAAATTATTGGAATGGTTAGTAGGGTGATTATTAATAACTCGTTTGAATGTGTTTTTTGTTAAGTGATTATTAATAGTTCGTTTGGATGTAACTCTTTTTATTAAGGAATTACATGGCGATGTGTTGCTTTTATTAATGATGTGACCTTTATATATTTTGCTAATTTATAATAATTTTCAAATGTATTAATTATTCCAAATTCCAAATGACTTTTCTTTTTTAAAAAAATATTACTTATTAAAATTTTGAGTTTTTAATGTTAAAAAAAAATAACTTTTAAATTCACGAATATTCAATTTTCTTCAATCATAGTTCTAAAGCAATTCATCTAATAAAGAAAAATAGAGATCTAAAGCAATTTTGTGGCTAACTAAAAGGTTTTTGAAGTTCAAAATTGTGTTTTAGGATTTTTTAAAAAATTAACCATATGTTAATTTAGTTTATAATTTTTTTTTTTCATTTTTAACGAAATATTTAGTTAACCTTTTTTAACTTTGATAAAAAAAAATAAAAATGAAAATAAATAAACCAATAAGTGATCTCTTGTATTATTAAACCAACCCTCATATTGTTAAAGTTTTAGTGCAGTTTAACTATTAAAAAATTATTTTAGTATTTTTTATTATTTTAATTTTAAGGTATACCTGGATTTTAATTATTAGGCACAAAATATACTTTTTAGTTCAATAACATTAACAAAATTTAAATTCATAACTTTTTAATTATCAATTAATATATTATATTAATATTTTTTGAGACAATATATTATATCAATTGAGTAAGTATTGGCTGAGATGCAATACTATCACTCATGTGTATCTTTTTCTTTCAAAATTTTCTTTCCAACACGAAATATAATTATAATAATAATGTTAATGATTTTAAAAATAAAAAATAAAAACATATCCTAAAATATTTTTAAAAAATTAAAATATTAAATTTTGCCATTTTGGATAAAAGATCGTATACTAAAAAATACTAAAAGAATTTGAAGAAAAAAATGAAAATTATTAAAAAGAAAGTAAGAAAAACATAATTAAAAAAAAAAAAAACCCAAAAGTAAAAATAAAATGGAAGGGTACACAAGAAAAGGAAAAAGAAAAATTAGCAAAAAAAAAAAAACTACTGAAATAAAATTAAAAAAAGGTGACCATCGGCCGTCTCGAACTTAGGCTGCTGAATATTTCCCGGCCAAAATCCGTTGCCCCAACTAATATTATCGAAATTTATGTCGTAATAATTTTACTTATAGTGTTTTATGCCGCACACTTTTCAGTTTCAATTTTATTATTCATGAGACCTTTTTTTATATTTACTATTAATTTTATTTTGAATACTAATTTTATGTGTTTATGTTGTTCCATCAATATGAGTCTCTAGCAATTCACAATTATTACATATGTTATTTTTCAATGTTTTACTATATGATATTGTACATTCAAAATTACTTGTTCGTTGTCACAAACATATTAAATCGCACTACAAGTATCCATATTAATAAATTAAATACTTTTTAAAAAATATCAGTTTAAAAATACAATATGGTATAAGATATATTATGGTTGTACCGTAGATACTAAATTATTTAAGTATTGTGTGGTTATCAAACGTATTCTGATTTCAGTAAACGAAAATGAAAGTTCAACAACATACGTATGCAATTAACAAAACCATCTTTCTTTTCATGAAATAACAAAACTACATATCGTTTAAAATAAAAGTCAAAGTTCATAAGCTCAAACATAACGAAGTTGAGAATATAAAAAATGTTCAAAATATAACTCATCTAAAAGAACAATCTAAACATTCTATATTAAAACTAAAGTTGAGAAAGCAATTGAAAATTATGAGGATCAGAAAAACAATATTTTCATTGTCTTCTATGATCTTCCCTTTCTTTTCCTCTGTCGAACCGAACGTCGAGGTGAAAAAAGAAAGCATGTATTTTGACGGTTTTATCTCCTATACGGTCAACTTTGCATGTTGTGTATCAGAAAATATCTTTTTTCCTCTCAACTATAACGATAAAAGGATCACGTAATTAATGTAAAACAACATATTACAATATAATATCGTTAAAAACATATTTTAAAAATTGTATTGTATAATGCCACATCCATATATATCTCAGGTTCATATTCATTGTAACTAGCAATCACAACCTGTTGCGATTTTTCCTAATTAATGCCTCCAAAATTAGCACCTAGTAGGTATGAAATGTGAGACGATTTCCTTATTTTGAATTTTGCTTCCGAAATGAAAAACCAACAACTAGAGGGTATTGTTGTAATTGGTTATTTATTGATTTAATAATATACTAAACACAATTTTCATTTTTGCTAATATTTTTTCAATAACCTATATTTGCAAATACTTTTTAAATTTGGTCTATTTACGGAAAAAACTCTTTTACAAATTCAAGATCAAAGAAAAACTCAAATCCTTTTATGGTTTAGGATTAAGCCAATTGATTTTTCTCACAACCCAAGGTATTAATACAAATTCCAAATTAAAAATAAAATAAAATAAATTCACAAAACACCTATCGTAGGCAAAATACAAAGTTTAACATTGACAACTTCACAAAATTTGCAATAGGTCATTTTAAGAATGTGTGAAGTAATATACACTTTTAAGACCTTTGAGAATAAGATAGTTGTGGAATTTTGGTTGTTGAGTTGAGACAATAGATTTAATGAAGAAAAGATGAAATGTGTCCATTAAATTTAGGGCAAAATAATCTAAGAATGAGATTTGATGAAAATATGACGAATTCTTTTAATATTCATCGACCAATAGAAATTAAATTCAAGTACCAATTAATTTTTTTTTTTTAACTTTTAAAACTCACTTTAGTCTAGCATTAAATTATTACATGTATCTGTGTTAAACCCTAATCAATTAAATCAGTGACTTATGTACTAATTTCTTATGAATTTTCGTATGTTCGTGATAATAGGTAAATTGTGCATAAGTAGGCCAAATATTCAAAATAATGATGATGTACTCAAAATTTTATATTCCCTTAAATTTCATAAAATTACAACTCAAATAAGTAGATAAAATCCATAATAATCTCCAAACTCATCCACTTCAAAACACAACAAAAATAACTACAAAAGAAGCCAAAAACCAAAACTATTTTCTCTATTACACAACACAACAGAAGGATGTATTAGAATAAAGATTTAAATGGAGGATAATTTTGCTTAATATACATTCATTCCAACAACCCCAATTGCCAAGGAAAATCTCAAGATGAGATTTCTTCATTCTTATCAGACTCCCCTCCCTCCAAACACACCTTTTTTTCTGCATCATTCAGCCTTGTAAATTTTCCACTAACAATAACAGTTTACAATTGAAATACACAAATACAATCAATAACTTCCCAGCAGATTTTGATTCTTCTGTTAAATTACATTGCCAATCAGTTGCGCTCCAAGAGCGGCGCTCGCGATAGAAGTGATGGTTTGGATTCTTTGCCATTACTTAATGATTCGCAAGAATTGGTTTCCCGGAATTCCTCGACAAGGGCTTCCATTGGCATGGCTCGGAGCGACTCGATCGTACTCTTGCTTGGGACGTCTGGTTCACATCTTGTTGGTGTGCTACCAGTTGGCTCATAGTCCTAAACATTCGAAGAAATTATTTAAGGAAGTTTTGTAGTGTTTGATGTACAAGAGAAAATAACTATACAAATAGTAGTTAGTAGTATAGAGGCATGCAAATCTCAAATCTGCATCCAACAGTAACCAAGATTGAACTGGCATCATTGTTACAACTTCATTGACTAAGTTTTCATTATAGATATGGATATATATTTCATGCAATTCAAAAGAGAAATTTTGCTACACCCTCCCCTCCCCCTCCCTCCATCAATCTAGTTTTATGAAGCCAAGGCCCAGTTAGATAATTATTTTATTTTATTTTATTGGTTTTCAAAAATTAAGCCATCAATCTAGTTTTATGAAGCCAAGGCCAAGTTATGGTTCTTTACTTGATCTTATTTTTACCTATGTTTGTAAAAACCAAACAAAATTATGAAAACAAAAAAAAAAACTAGGTTCCAAGAACTTGTTTTGGTATTTGGAGTTTGGTTAGGATTCAATACTTCTTTAAGAAAATGAAACATTTTATAGAAAAATTGATTAAAAAAAGTATAAATTTCATTAACAAAAGACAAAAAACCAAGTGGTTTATCAAAGGGGAGCCTAAATGTTTTGCATATCTTTAAGTAAACATTTTTTTTCATGACAAAACAGTCTTAATGTGGGAAAAAAAATATGACTAAACCATATACTTATCAATGTGTAATAATAACTTACCATATATTGCTGGCGAAATGTTTCTTTTGCCTTCTCTTCAATGGCAGAAACTTGGCAAGAGTGATCATTCCTAAAAGCTTCAATTGTTTCTGTATGTGTTTTGACAGCATCTAATATACCAGAGATGGAACCACGCTCTTGTTCAGAAATGCCTACAATAACATCAACAAATATAAGATAAATGAGTGTAGATTTCAAATCAAATAACTGCTTAAAATAATTATAGAATCTGCTATGCTCACCATCAACTTGCTGAAGAGTTCCTCCAATGCTCGTCATCATATCTTGCTCAGCTGCAGAACGCTCGGAAGTAATCTCGGCATCATGTTGCTCATTACTATCACAAGCACCTCTGTTTGAAGAAAAATGAGTCGTTACATCATTGATTAAAAAAACCAAACAAAATCTTTTTTCTTTTTTTTTGTAAAGGTAACCACGCCCGTCCCTAGGCCAGGCACCGGAGACATCGAAGGAAAAACCAAACAAAATCTTTACAAGCGTGATTCCAGTAAGACCCAGGTCAAGAAAATTTAGTCGTTGACTAACCTCACAGCTGAGACCACATCTGAAACATGTTTACTACCCATCTCATTCAAAGATTGTTGTGTTCTGTTCCACTGCTTGAGAGCTGAATCAGTAGTACTCACACTAAAAAGGATGAATGGGGGAAATCAAAATTAGAACATGACAAGTATTATAGAAAGTCATGTTGAAGACTAAAAACACTTGCCATTGCTGAAGAAGCTCCTCCATCCGACAATGTTTAGCAGCAGAGAAGTCGGCACTGTCTCGTGTCTCGTTCTCAGTTTGCGTTGCAAACACCTGCCATTTGCGCTTTGCATCGGTAGACATACCTTCCATGGAGGAAATATATCCATCCAAGAATGTCTTGTTTGCACTGGCAGTTTCTTGAAGACCAATGAGTCTTTCATCTACCTGTTTGCATATCAACCATGAAGTCAAAATCTATTTCCATAACAGCAAAGTTTCACACCATAAATAAGCCTCTTGCACATGACTAACTAACTAACCAGTTCTTTTTGACGACGAATGTGACAAGTTACCAAATTGGTCATATCAGCTATAAGTTTCTCCGTATCAGTTCTTGATTGCTCCTGTAAAGAAAAGCAAAATGTCAAATAATGCATTTCTTTGATGACCTGTTTAGGTAATCAAAAGTATGCCAAACCTCATAAACTTTTTGGAATTCTGCAATGCTTTTCATCTGGATCTCTTCAGCCTCCGCTGCATGGTTTCCTAAACTCTTTGATTCTTCAGTCAGCTTAGAGAGGAATTCTTCAATGTATTCCGAAATACCCTTGGTTTGATCAAGAGTAACATGGAACCTCTGTTGGAATTGAAAACCACAAAATAGATTCATTCAAGGAGCAGAATTAAAATCATTATTAATAAAACTGAGTGTAAGGGAATAATCACTTTGAACAAAGCAATCGAACAGGGTATATTTATACTACTAATAAAGTGATAGGATCTAGAAGGGCATGATGGTAAATAATAAGGAAGTTTGTTAGTGATATCAGTTATAAATAGAGTGGTTGTTTATGAGTGGTTGTTTATGGCTTGAGTTTGAGTGCTCGAGATAGGGAGGTCCAAGTTCCTCGAAAGCTTTGTTATCTTGTAAGTTTTGTTATCTTTTTTCAATTTCAATATAGTTGGATCCTATCAAACCACAACAGCTAATAATAGTGAATATATGCAACCAAGAGTTAAGATAATGCCTAACCTGTCGCAGTTCCCTTGCAAAAAGAGCCATTTCTTTCGATTGAGTTGAAAGAGTACCCTGAAGATTGTCGAGTATTGTAGATGCTTCACGAGCCTCTGTTATGAGAAACTAAATTGCAAGAGATATCAACTTCAATTCAAGTTACTTCACTATAACCTCTGATATAATAACTAGAGTGACCAGTACGATATACCAATCACGTATGAGAATAACAGACGATCAGAATAAATTTCATTCCACGTACTTCTTCAATGGATTTGGCACTAGAAGATGCCAAAGAGGAAATATCTTCAAAGGTGGCATTTGAATTGGCTTTGTGCAAACGAACAACATTTTGTAATGCCTCAATATGAGAGATATATAATGTTCTTGATGATGATAATTTTTTCTTCATGTCCGTTATTGCCTAAAGACAACAACACAATAAGAAATGTCAAGATGATAACTTCAACAGCAAATAAAAACGTTTTTTACCATTTGTAAGTCATAATTTACCGGACTTGAACTTCCTCATTATACCTTTTCATGTTTGTCTAAAAAGGAATGACAAATCTTCTCAACACATTGAAGATGTTCATTCTGTTGAGACAAGGACGTCGACACCAAGTTGCAAACCGAGCCAATTTGCTGCGAAAGCTCTATCTGATAATTATCCACCACACCTCTATTCTCCGTATTCAGCTTGTCTTCTCTACCTATATTTTAGATATTGCAAAATAAATTAGGAAATTTAAGCTAGTAGTAAACAAGCAGAATTTGTAGACTACAACACAAACTTACCAATTTTCATAAACAAGGAAGCATTATCCTGAAGGGCTTTCTCCAGATCCGAGCGTAAAACGCATGCTTGATGAGCCAGAGCGTTCTCTATATTACATGTTCAAATTAAAGTCTTGCTGGAAATTGGAAAAGGAATTCAAGTGCAAAAGGTATATGTTTATATTATCAGCACCTGCTTTTCTCTGCTCAGATATAATAAAATCCTTTTCCTTCAGGAGAAATTGACATTTCTTCAACTCTTCTTCGGTGCTTGTAAGCAACTTTTGAGTTCGACACAGAGTTTTCTGTATAGTTCAATGGACTAATTAGAGCCTAAACTTTGGTGGAGCTAACATCGAATTTCACAGATAATAAGTAAACTCACCTCTGTTGAATCAAGTGTCTTGCTCAAATCAGAGCACTGTACTGCTTGAATGTTATATTTGTCCTGTAATTCCTCTAGTTGCTGTTTAAAGTATTGACCATTAGAAACAAAGGCATAAACAACAATGATAATATTAACCTGAAGTAGAATGAATCACCTTCTGATAAGTTTCACTAGTTATTCCCATTTGTTCAATTTGATCCGCCATTGCCTACGAAAAACAAAAGACACTGGTAAAGAAGACTACTAAAAACAATTCATTTCTTCAAACAGGAAAAATGATATACAAAGAAGTGCTGCTGCAGATAATAAAAAATGATGATGGTGAAGAAGTCATACGAGAAGAAGAGCTCGAGTTCAGAAACAAGATAATTAGAAAATGTTCTTGACCAACCTTTCTTTCATTTTCCTCTTGTTGGTACCGTTCCTTTGGGATATAGACACCATTCTTTTCACGAGCGGCGTAAACCTCTGGGGAATGAAGGCAGTTTCACTCTCTCAGTTACCCATTAAGGATCATATAAAACCAAACTACTAAACTATATACATCAAGAACCAAATCCAAACCATCTCACCTGACTTCAAACGGTCAATTTCACCATATAGATCCTTGATAAGAGTAGATTTCATCATTTTTTGATTGACCTAATAAAGCGACAGGACAATGAAGTATTAGTTTTAAACTCTTCAAACCCAAGTAACGCACAATGCTAATCTAAATAAATCAACAAAATCCAGAATGAGAATTCCTCATTCCTTGGCTTGATCAAAAACAGAAAATTCAAAGAGGCCACAAAACATGGTGGTTGATTATTGAAATGAAGAACGAACCTCGGGCTTATTCCTGATATTCTTGGCTCTGTGTGCATAATCTAACGTACTCAAGGTTTCCTCAAGACAGTGAACAGCTGGAGAAACTGTGGCAATGATACAAGTCTTGGTCCTTCCCCCAAGTGAATCGCGGAGCAACCGAGTAAGCTTACTATCCCTGAGGTTCAAGCAAGTAGGCAGCTAATATAATGAAGACTGAAAAAGAGACAAAACATTCTAAGAGCTTGACAAAACATTCTAAGAGCTTGACAAAACATTCTAAGAGCTTGATGAAGCTAACCTATATGGGATATGCCCAAGATGCTCCACTAGAGCATTGATCACTCGACCCAATGTCAATAAACTTTTATTAATCTCCCCAGCTTCTCTTGCACGACCCTGTATTGACATAAATAACTATGAATTAGGAACACGGCAAATATCTAGTTCAGTTTTACTTTTACCAGAAAGAAAATAATTGAAACTTAAGCTACCTCTCGGGCACCCGAACGAGATATGTTTTCTGATCCAGCCAGATCAACCAAATTAAGCTTTCCACATTTGATCAGTTCTTCACCTTCAGGTGTTGCTTCCTTAATGTGTATTGTTATTGAAAAGAGAGAATGCGACCGACTGATATACCAAAGAGCAGTATCATTTAGAAACTACCAACATATCTATGAAAACTTAAAAGCTTAAAGCTTACTATGATAATACCTTGATTGCTTATTCAACAATGTCTCTGCAGTGCGACGTTTAGCCGATCCTCTTTCAAGTAAGCTAAATATTTCACTGGCACTAGAAACGATTTCCTCCTCGAGACCTCTCACGAGAACACCCCCTTTGCCGTCCTCCATTAAGGGCAATGGCTTTTTCTGCTTCTCCTCCAAGACAACCTTTGTAATCTCCTCTGGAGCAAGTAAATCCGTAATTTCCTCATTGTAGAGCTCCAAGAAAGTCACCTTCACACTGTACTCAGCATTCTGGCTCTCTAAAGTGTCAAAAATCTGCTTCACGGTTCTGGGTATGACTCCTGCTTCTGGTGGCAACTCTCCATTTGGACCACTCTGGTACATTGAAAAACCCCAAATTAACAAACAAAATCAACCCAAATGAGCATCAAGAACACCAATTTCAAGTTGCTCCATACAACAATACCTTTGATCTTTTACATTCCCCTTCCATTGTGTACGTTTTGCCTGTACCAGTTTGTCCATAAGCAAAAATTGTACAATTAAAGCCTTCTAAAACTTCATTTACTATGGGAACTACGGCTTGATCGTAAAGGTCTCTCTGCTTAGCCGAAGGACCAAAAACCTGAAATCAAAGAAATACGAGATGATAAAGATATGAAGGACAAATCCAACTGCCAAGCCTCATTTCCTAGTGGATTCAATGAATCAACAAAAAAATCAAATACTTACGACAAATTTGATATCCATTTGATTTTTTGGTTTTGTTTTTTAAAATTAAAGCTTACTTTTACTCAAATATCCTACGATGTGTTCCATCCTTCCTACAATATATTAATTCCTTAAAAAAGTATGTGAATGCTAACTAAATTTCAAAAACAAAAACAAGCTTTTGTAAGTTATTTTTTTTTTTGTTTCCACATTTTGGTTCGGTTTCTAAAATTATAGGTAAGATATAGGCATCCAAGTAAGAAAAATACATGATAAAGTAATTGTTGTACGCTTAAATTTCAAAAATCAAAAACTAAATTCAAAATTGCTATCAAACGGGGCCTTAGAAATGAGTACCTTATCGAAAGTGAAAACTCTATCAAAATGCTTTCCAGCAACATTCTGAGACACGGTCACCTCCCTAGAATAATCATTACAAGTTACAACCTGCGGTGCGTTACTTCGCAACTCATCCTCACTAAAAGGCCTAAAAAAACCACAAAAAATAAGAAAAATCCAGCAAACAAAGATCAATACACTAATCTGAAAAGCTTAACTCAATCATCAGAGTACACAAAGCGAAATCGTTTTGAATACCTGCAACGAAGAAGGACCTGAACATTGACGCCCTTCTCCTTCTCGTGACGGCCGGACATGGTTCAATCGGCGGCGAGGGAGAAGAAATCAAGGAAAATGCAGAAATGGAGAGGAATTTTCTTCACCTTCAAGAACCAGATCTGAGCTCTGATTCTTCTTCTTCTTCTTCTTCTTCAGAATTGTTTCTCTTTTTTTTTTTTTTTTGCTCTCAATTTCTGTGACGCTCCGAAATAAGAACGGGCGGGATTAAGGAGAAATGGATTTGAATTTTGGAATGTGTCTACCGTCTATTTCATCGACGGACGGATGTTGCGGAATGTTGATCCGACGGTCCACGCACGTTCTGTCTTCGTTGTTTTTTGTTTGGACAGAAACGTTTAATGTCTGTTTTGCCCTTTGGATCTGGATCCAAAAGGCTTGGAGGCCCATGTTTTGAAACCTAGCCCAATAAGTAATATGTTAGCTCAAATCTGCCCGCTTCGGCCCAAACTTACTTATATCTTCGGTAAATTATAAATTGGGAATATGAAATGAGATGGTTTTATTGTTTGGTGGTAATTCAGTTCAATACTACTATCACTTATTTGAGAGTAGTAGTGCTTTCTTTTTTATATTCGTGAGGTAGAAAATTAATTTCTAGGTAGGTGACCACCATAGATTGAACATATCACATGAAACTAAACTCAACCTAACTCATTGATTTAAGTCGAGTTAAGTTATCGAGTTAGGTTTCTCTCAAGTTCAAAGCCCATTAGTCTTTGAAAAACTAAAGAAAATTTACATGAAATTAAATTCAAACTCATACTACCTACTAGCATAAACTCTCTATCAATATGCTATAAGAATTTATTTGATCAATTAGTCTTCCCTACAAACACTTTATTTTATTTTATTTTATTTTTGCAATTCAACGATTGAGACAGTTACGTTTTATCTATATGTGTGGCAAAGAATATTTGTGCTTTACTGATATAGGTGTAAAAATCTACTAAATATGATATAGTTTGCATAACAATTAATTTCACGTGCATGAGATACGTATGGCAAAGAAAAAGTGATTTCATGGAATGAGTAGGTGATGGGGTTAGTTATCTTATTTGATGTTAATACATTTCAACTTTAAGGTCACGAGTTTAAATCCAAAAATTGGTATTTGGCTCTCATATTATTTGAGAGCAGTAGTTGTCTTCTACGTAGAGTTTTGCATTCAAATTAATCGTTTCTCACTACTAAAATGGTTGGTGGCATGTTGATTTGTAATCCAATTTTATTTCATGGTCACGAGTTCGATTATGAAAATCGATATTTATCCTTCATCTTATTTGAGGTGTCTGCACTTTCTAATATGATATCAGAGTTTATTAAAGTCAAACAAATATTCGGTTTAACAAAAATGAAGTTAAGATCTGATTCAAGATTAATAAACGCAAAAAAGCATCACTTTTAAAAGACATATTAGAATCTCACGTTGAAAATAGTAGAAATCTCATAATAATATATACGAAAGGTGGAATATTCCTTACATCATCAATTAGTTTTGATATATATCTCCACATTATTTAATAAGTAGTATCATTTATAACTATCTTATGAACATGCTATAACAGTTTCTCATTTTCTAATGTGGGATCCTTAACCTACAATATTTCCTTGCACATTTTGGATGTCAGACAAACATTTCTTATATTTTGTCAAAATATATACGTAAAAGCTGAAAAAAATGTACCTAATTATTTGTTAAAAAGTTGTAATTATTGTACCGAATGAGTCGGTGGCGCGATTAATTATCTGATTTGAAGTTAATCCATTTTCACCCTACGATCATGAGTTCGATTTTTGAAATTGGTATTGTAATCCCCTCCTCCAATTTGTACTAAAAAAAATTAGTATTTATTGTCAAAGACCATACTTGAATTGAGGTCATTTCAATAGGCTCCCAATGGTTTAAAAGAATGGCAAATTAGGGAAATGACTACATTTCCTAAACTATTTAGTCCGTGTCTAAAATTATAACTTTTAAAATGCATGTCTAATTGTAATTTTTGTAAATTAAAATTTAAATGCAAAAGTCTAGAATACCCCTCTAATATTTATTTTCTATTTTTTTTTTGAAATTAAACATATTTCTTTAACTAACATGAGATAACATGAGAGAGATACACCATGTATAACAAACTCCTAAATTTAAATATATTTTTTTAAGTACCTAAATTTAAATAATAAACAAAAATTTAAAATTCAAATTTGAAAAATGCAATTAAGAATTATATTTGTTATTTTTTTAAATAATAATTGAATTAAAATCGTTTAGCATATATCGAAGGCGTACATCCGAAGTACGTGTGAGTACCACCGCATTACCGTTTGAAAAACCTACCAGAAACGTACAGAAGATTGCACTCGTGCATTTTAGTCTATACGGCAATTAATGTGCTTACCACCTATACCGTGGGAGCCAAAGAGTCATCCCAGACTCCCGAACACGCAATCCCTCCCCCGACACAAGAAGCAAAATCGTCGATCTTCAACCGACTCCCTCCGTTGAACTTCCACTGTACCTCCGTCGAAAACATTGCGATTTCCTAAAAACGGTTGGGGGGGGGGGGGCCCCCCCCCGGTTAGGTCTGGGACATACATCTCGGTACGTGTTTGAACAATGTCTACCAAAAGACAGCAGCCGTTGTACATGCCCCATGCGAATCCCTTGTACAACCACTGGACGTCCCTGTCGTCCTTTAGTGCGTTCAACATTTGTTTGTGCGCGGCTTCCTTGTATAGTGATATGCACACGATTTTGGAGTCCTCGTCTAAAGCCAACTTTTCCTCAATAGACGATGTTATAAAGGATAAGGACATGTTGCATATGATATCAACAACGCCAGTTGTGTAATCGGTGTAAATCTCGTCATCGTCCCATTTACCATTAAAAACACATAAATTGATGTAGTTGTCATTCTTAAATGAGAAAATGGTAAAAACGAGATAATGTTGTGAAAAATTGAGGGGTGATAGAGTAAGAATGATGGAAACAAATGGTGAACCCAGCAAACCACCTTATTAGTAGACCATATGTGCGATGTTGTTGTCTGACCATTTTCTTTGGTATAGTTGAGTTTATTGAATGGTATGCATATGCAGAGGAATATGAATGCGAAGAGGAAGGCGAGCGCAGACGCATAGAGCAGTGAAGCTGAAGACAATGAGGTGTTGCATATGTTTTACTACTAAGCGTATAGTTGAGACTATAGAATGATTAACTGTGTGTACAACTATTGTCCTTCTTTATACATATGTTGTTCGTCGATGTACACCTGTATGTTGTGCTGCTGTGAGTCTGTCCTTGCATGCTAAACATGGGGTTGTTTATGATGTAGTTGTGTTTGACTGTGTTGACTAATCTCGAATCGCGCCTTCTTTGTAGGGTGGAGATTACGCAACGACGGATAAAAGGAGATCAAAGTCATTCAAGATAAACTTGTGTTGTAAGAGTACAATAACGAGTGCAATCCTAACCAATCTAGGACATGAGTCAGCCCAAACGTTCAGAGGGAAAAATAATAGACAAAAACGTTTGGTATAAGGGAAAAAATATAAATGAAAATATGAACCCAGAATCATGTAAACACAAAACAAATTAATTGTAAAATATAAATTAAAACGCTAAAAACGGAATTTAATTTGTTAAGTGCAATTTGCAAAATAAAGTATGTAATTTAACCAAATAATAAAGCTAGACCAAGTAATAAAGCTAAAAGTATGGAATTTTAGGTTTAACAAACTTTTTTTTTTTTTTTGTTTCTTGTTTGACAGTTATACTACTCTCCTCAAATGGGGGTTAAATATTATATTTAATTTTTAAATACGTCAAAATAGGAGAATGACAAATTATGGATGATTATTTTATCTTCCTTCATTAGAAAAAAAAAAAAACATGACTCTTATAGTATTTTGTCCATTAAACATAGTCTCTAATATTTCGCAAAAGTAGACAATTTGTGGTTTTTCCCTTAAAAGAATTTCTTTTAAATTTATATTAATTTCAATAAAACTGTCTTATATCTCAAAAATATGATAATGATACACGTGGCCGGTCTGATGGGATCATTAAATTTCACGTGAACGGGCAGCGGGCAGTTCAAGATTCGGGCTGAGGCGCAGATTTCAAATCTCCGCGAATTGGGCTTTTCACTTTCGCCGATCCGTTTAGTGGAATTAATCTTTCCTTTTTTAGTAAGTCATCATTTATAGAAATTTTCATACCAAAATGAATTCAATGAATTGAATTTGCAATTATTTCATCTGTCTGCGCTTCAATTAAGACTTACAGTCTTACACTATTCAGACAAACAAAATCATAGTGAAAAAAAAAAAAAAAAAAAAAAAACCCTCCAAACTTCCCCCCTTTTTTCTTAGGGGAATTTGCATATATATTACAACAAGATAAAAAAAATTGAGTAAAGAGCAACTTTTTAAAAACATTTTC
>JBBMEF010042551.1:0-13884 GCA_037832685.1 Sicyos baderoa
AACTCAAGGACTATTTTCAAGCTTTTGACAAAGTTGAGGGACCAAAATTGGACTTTTGAAAGTCTAGGGACCAAAATAGAATCTACTTCATAGTTGAGGGACCAAAATGGTATTTTAACCTTTTTATAATTAACCATTTTTATTATTTGTTTTTTAATTACAAATAATGCAGTCTTACTCGATTTTTGTGTATATAAGGGGTGAACATGAGTTCTTATGTATGAAAGAGACAACACAACCCAATAAAAGAGACAACCCAACTCAGCCCAACCCAACCAAAAAATATATATTTTTAGGTTGAGTTGCTCGGATTATACCAATATAATTTTTAATTTAAAAAAATTATGAGAAGAGAAATATCGATTATTGGAGAAAACATATATTTTTAAATTGCTTAATTTTTTTTAGTTGTTTCAAATCTACAATTTCTTCGTTGCTAAATTGTAGCAAATGTTATTGAAGAACGACTCCTTATGTATAATTTTTCAATTTTTTTTTTTTTTTGAAGTCCAAAGTAAATATTATAAATAATTCCAACCCAATGAAGAAGAAATGAGAAAACTAACTCTTGAAGAGGAGTTGATCCTTGGAAGGAAAATGTCTGTTAGCCATAACAATCATAACAGCAAGTCCATCGTTGGACAATCCCTGCAAGAAAACCTTCTTGCTCTGCAATTCCTCCATAACCTCCGATTCACACACGAATCCGTTTGGAACCATCGAATCTCGCCATTTTCGCCATTGCACGAACATCTTCGCTCCTTTCGAAACCTCCATCGACCTCGCCCTCAAGAACCTCATCATCGTCCCGTCGCAATACTCCTGTATCAACAATTTAATTTGATAACCATTTAATTTTTAATTTTGAAATTTAAATATAATTTATTTATACTCAATTTTCAAAACAAACTTTTGAAAGTTAATGAATTATTTTTTATAAATTTTATTTAGTTTTTCAAAATATAGATAAAATGTAGAGTAAATTAATAATATATAAGTGAAGAAGTTGTAAACTTAAATTAAAAAAAGAAAAGTAAAAATTAAAAACAAAATAATTATGAAACGAGTCTATGTTTTTACTTACTTGTGTGGAGATGCCTGATTTCTCCACCGATTTCCTCATCTCCATCAGCGCGTCGGCGGCGTCCGAATCATTCATCTCGAGATCGGCGGCGGTGACGGCGGCGGCGGCAGCCACGAGAGGTACGGCGATGGGCAGAAGATGGGAAGAGGGAGTAATAAAGAAGTCAGCAGAGAGGTGTGGAAGAGGATAGTTTCTCTCTCATGTATTGCTTTCTTTCCTAACAAAATTAATTGTAATATAAATCAAATGTTGCCACGTGGATTCCCTTTAACAAAATTAAATGACTAGAATTTATTAAGGGACTTCTCAAAAAAAAAAAATTATTATTAAGGGAGACCAACCTTTTATATATGTGACATTTTTCTTTTGGCATCATACAAATATATCTTTTTAATAATTTTATTCATAAAATAAATTTACCAAATGTAGGATTTGTGTGGAATTTTTTCCAAATTAAATTCAACTAACCTTTTAAGGTGATTAGTTCATGACTTACCTTATTTGATTGACAAGCAAAAGAAACCAATTTTTACTTTTAAATTTATCATAAATAATAAATTATAAACATATTTTTAAAATTATAAAATTGGATTGGCCGATAAGAAGTATATTTATGTTGTTGTTGAACTAAAAAGAATAGATAGTATTTTTGTAGACAAAAATAAATAAGATTATTAATTTCGTTTCAAATTAGGAAAAATACATTTTTAGTTTGATGTAGTTTTAATTTGGTTTTTAAATTTCGAAATTATTTTAATGCAGTTTTTGATGTATAATAAAAATGGACTAAAAAATTGCATCTATAGCACAAAATTGAAAATAATTACACATACATAAAAAACGGAAAATGAGCTATTTGAAAAGACTAAAGAACCCCAATTTCAATTCAATAACTTCTTATTTTATTTCAATTATAGGTTGCTGCTTGAAAGCTATTGATTGAGTTCAGTCACCGTTTAAGAGAGGGTGAGACCAAACGACATTTAAGAGAGGGTTTTTTTAAAAAAAACAAAAAAAAAAAATTAATATCGGTTATGGCTTATTTAGGCACCGTTTGATAACCATTTGGTTTTTGAAATTTAAGCTTATTCCCACTCAAATTTCCTACAATGTGTTCCACCCTCCCTACCATATATCCATCATTTACTAAGAAAGTAAGAGAACACTAACCAATTTTTAAAAACAAAAAAAAATAGCTTTCAAAAATTTTGTTTTTGTTTTTAAAAGCTGGTTAGTATTCTCCTACTTTCTTAAGAAAAGATGGATATTTGGTAAGAATGGTGGAACACATCGTAAGAAATTTGAGATAGAATAGTCTTAAATTACAAAAACTAAAAACAAAAAATCAAATAGTTATCAAACGGAACCTTAATAACATGTTTTTTTTTTTTTTTTTTTTTTGAAGTATAATAACATGTTTCCAATTCTTTATTTTATTTTAAAAATAAATTACTAAAAGTTTTTGTAAAAAATAACATATTCATACACGTGAAATCAATGCTCACCAAACAACATTTAAGAGAATTAAATTACTATTCAAATATTAAAATTAAAAAAAAAAAAAAAAAAAAGTTATTCAAAACATATTTGTTTCCGATTTTTTTTATTATTAGAAATCGTTGAATCAATTATCAAGGTTGTGATCAACTTCACCTTTTTGTTTTTTTTATTATGACATATATTTTTTTTTTGAACATTTATTATGACATATATTTATACCTCTGCTCTGGTTGGCAGATTTCCGATAAACTAAAAGCAAGTTCAATTAAATTATCATTGATGGATTTAGTTGTTAAAAAAGGTTTTGAATATATTTAGATTATAAATAGATGTTAGAGGTTATAGATTTAATTTATTATGATCACTTAATTATAATTTTATTTTTTTATGAATTTATTTGAATTGTCAAATATTATAAGATCAGACAGTTTATTTAATTTTTAGTATAAGTTGAGGAAAAGAATGACAAACCTTCTAAATATGGTACAAGCACACAAATAATTAAAAGTTAAATATTATTTTAGGATCGAATTCGTGATCATGGTATTGAACCGGATTTCCACCAAAGAATAAAATCATTAGACCAATAACTCTTTCGGTGATAAGACAATTTGTCCGAACAATAAAATGCATACAAATTAATTAATTTGGACACACCGATATAAAACAAACAAGTTCAACTAGATATTATCCACAAAGAGTTAGAATTTAGAGAAAAATACTTTTCATCTATAATATTAAATTTCACAAATATTTATTTCAATTAATTTCTCATGAATATAAATGTCAATGAACGTGTTCAAATTTAACTTGTATTTTAAGAAATTACTTTTTAAAATAGTCTATACTATTTTTAATTTTTTTAGACACAATATTTGAGGTTTAACTTCTTAATTGAGGTGCTTCTCAAAAAAAAAAAAAAAAAAAAAAAAAAAAAAAAAAAAAACTTCTTAATTGAGGATACCCATTGTGAGCAAAACTAGTTTTGACGTTTCTGCTATTAATTTATTTTTTTTATGATAAGAAAAAGACTATTAAACATTTTTTCATAAAATCGCCAGACGTTTTAACACTACATTTAATATAAAAAGTGAACCCCAACCTTACAAAAACTAATAATAAAATCCAATTTTAATATTTATTGAAAGTACAGAAACTAATTTTAAATTTTAAAAATACATGAATTATAAGAGAATAAGACCTAAATTATAAGTATCCAAATGACATTTTACTGTTTTTTCCCTAGAGAAAAGGTACCAACTTTTTTGTGCAAAGTTTTGGCCACAATGATTATCACATATTCATCTATAAATTATTGGTTAAATTGATTGCATTGAGTGCACATTAAATGAAAGAGGTTGGGGTAGGTGTTTGGTTCAACTTGACAACATTTACTCCTCTTAATTATATATGTCCTGGTTCAATTATTTATTCCATACATATATTCTTGATTGTCACACAATAAATTATTTTATTTTTATTTATTTTTAAGTTTTAAGTTTAATTAAGAGACAGTAAGGGCGGTTTATTTGGCAAATTTAAGTAAGATTTAGTTTTAAGATTTATATTGAGTAGTTAAAAATTGAAAGTTGTAACCAAAAATTCGTTTGAATATAGTTGTGTAGAGTTGAGTCAAAACTTTGTTTGGATGTAGATTTAAAAAAGATAGTTATTTTTAGTAATTAAAAAATAAATTAATACAAATGAGTGTTTAAAAATTAGTTATTTTGATTTGAAATAAATAATTAAAAATAAGTGGTTAGAAATAATTGGATAGTTATTAATGAATGATTAAAAAGTTATATTTTTAACTTGAAAATGAGAAGTTAGTAAAAACTTGATTATATGTAAACTTTTCAATAAGAAATTAAAAAATCTTAAAACTAAATTCTATTTAAATATGTCAAACAAACCGCTCTACTATTTAAAAAAAAAAAAAAACAAACAAACCAACCGCCCGTAAGATGTTGTTAAGCTAATATATATGTATATCTCGTTTACTTTTTAAATTAATAAATCAAATAATTTAAACCGTGCTTTAGGTAGGATTTGTGATATCTTTCTGTTACTTCGTAGGCTGCAAAGTGTAAACACATATATCATGTGGAGCCATGGTTTTATCTAAGGATATATCATGGTTGAGATAGGTAACATTTTCAACCCAACTCAACAAATTTTGTTATTTTTTTAATCCAATTCAATTCAAGTAAAGAAACAACTGAACCCTTTGTATTTGGTTATTGAGTCGAACAAAATGTAAATTAAATAATTTGTGAATGTTTTTTTTTATTTAAATACAATAATTTGTGAGTGACAATTCTCTTTAGAATGCTTAAAATTTTTGTTGGAAAGATTGAAACATAAAATTGTCATGAATTAGAGATGTATCAAAGTAAGTTGGGTTTATTGGATTCACATTATTATTTCTTTTTTTAGAAGATTGATTCACATTATTATAAGGCCAGAACTATCACAAATTCGGCTAGATAACTCTTTAGAATTGCTTTAATTTTTTAAAGTCAAGTTTTAAAATAAAATTACTCTGGAATATAAAATTCCAAATCAAAATAACAATGTGCATGTAGAAATGTAAAACTAATTTTATAAATAGGATGAGATTTTTCTATATATATTCAATTTAGAATTTTATAAAACATTATGAACATTTTCTTTTATATAAAAAAAATTATGAACAAATAACTCTAACTACGATTGATTTTATATATATTTAATAATTTTTTTTATTATGTGATTAGTAAAAGAAAAGTTATGATAAGATGAAATGAGGACTTCAAGACATGTTTTTTTAGAGATCTTTGGTTCAAGGTTGCTAAAGAGCGTTTAAACTATAATACCTTTTGAAGTATCGGGTGTTGGAGTTTAGGGACGAGTTAGTGGTGTCTCGATTACAGAGGCGCGAAACTCCAATTTCTTAATTTTTAGAAGAAAAAAAAGTATAATAAATGTGTTTTTCTTACAAAATAATTATAAACTTAAACAATTTTTAAAGTCTTTATATTCTTCAAATAATAATTATCCTTACTACTTAAAATGTGTCTCGGTGGGGAGAATCATTTTTAGACTATTTTGTCCAAATGATTTCCTCTAATTTCAAATATGCCATCCATCAATTATTATCCAATTATGTTAATTAAATTTTTTTAATTATGCTCCTACATGTATCACTTAAATTCACTTCATTATTATTTATTGTTTTAATACATTATATTATATAATTCTTATTTATTAGGTTCTTTAACCTATTCAATATAAATTCACTTCATTATTGCAAATGTTACAAAATTAAAAGTTACATATTTTTATTTTTGTCTTTAATTAAATTTATAATTTTATTTTAATGGTGCAAATATTCGAATATAAAAAGTTTCATTTTTAGGTGAGCGAAAGTTTCAGTCCCTTCAATATATTTATTATCTTAATAAATAGATTAAAAATGTCTCAGTTATAATATTATTTTTGGTCCGTAAACAAAAATCATCCGAACAAGAAATACATATTTTATTCCATGATTGAAAATTAAAAGTAAATAAAAATAAATAGATTGAAAGGTGAAGAGAGAAAATTACGCTAAAAACTACTAAGAATCTAACAAAAAAGAAAATAAAAACAAGACTTAAAAAATAATTTATCAAAATGTAAACTAGTAATAATAAATGAGAAAAGACAAAAAGGAAAACAAATACTAAAATTATATTGTTCACTTTGACAATTCTGAGAAACATATCTTTCGGTTTGATTACATCAGCCCAAAAACCAAACAGAAAATTCGAGTTCGTCGGATCACTGGTTCTTTGTGTGCCCCTAATTTTATAGACATCTAAAGTCTTTGGATTCAATCTACACAAACACAAACCGATTAATTATAAATAATAGTATAAATCTACCCACTTAGAGTAATGATTTATAACTTAGGTCGCGTTTGATAACTATTTGATTTTTTATTTTTGGTTTTTAAAATTTAAATCTATAACACCTATTTTATTATATGTTTTCTCTTATTAGAACATCTATCTCTCACCCATATTTATAGAAACCAAACTAAAATTTGAAAACAAAAAAAAGTAGCTTCAAAAAGTTTATTTTTGTTTTTAAAAGTTGATCAGTATTCAAACGCGACTAATTAAGGAATGATAAATATATTGTAGGATTAGTGGAACCCAAAATAAAAAATTTGAGTGAGAATAAACTTGAATTTAGAAAACCAAAAACAAAAAATTATTTGATTATCAAACGAACGCTAAATAATTAAAGTCGAGTTCAAATTCACTAACAAGAATTCAAAATAATATATATATTATATTAAAATATTATAACTAATCAATCTACATGATTTTCTTAATATAAAAAGAGGAAAACTCCTCTACTGCTGGACAAGCAGAGGGCTTCTGCTTGTAGACAAGTGTATGGTAAAAAATAGGCCACGTCAACCAATTAAAGAAGTTGATTTCTCAATTTCTTTGTTTTTCCCTTGCCTCACGTGCTGCTGAAGTTTTAATAACCATGATTTTAATTAGTTTTTCTTTTATATTTAGCTAACTCATTCATCTATTTTTTTTTCTTTTATATTCTTAACCACATTCTCTTAGAATTTAACTTTTAAATTTTTTAAATTTATATTAGAATTTTTTAATGATTTTTTTTTCTAACTGTGGTATGTTTTTTAAGGGAAACTTTATTTTTTTAGTACTATTTTAAGTCCTAAACTAAATTTCTAAATAAAAAAAAAATTATGTAACAAATTTGATTTATTGATTGCGAATGATAAAATAATCTACAATTTTATATCATCTATAAATTTAAAACCTTAACTAAAATATAAGATTTATTGTCATTAAATTAAGATTCTAACCACATATATATGGTTGTTTTCTTTTTAAATAGAACCATAAATCCTATACAATTACTAAGTTTCTATCTCTTGTGCTATCCATGACTTCAAGGAATTATGTTTAAATAAAATAACCACAAACAAAATTAAAATCAATATAAAGACTCACAATATAATTACTAGGATAAAGAGAGAGATATACCGACAGAGGAAACGGATAGATAGAGGAAGATTGTTACTAAATTGATATTCTATTTTTCTATCTTTATAACTACAAAAATGATAATAATAATTCATTTATTAACTTTTTAAACAAGAATTTTGAGATAGAATTAATGAAAATGACAAACAAGTATCATAAGCACAAATGATCGAGAAATGTACTTATGTCAAAAAAAAAAGTATTCATCTAAATTATTCTAAAATGATATCAAAAGACTATAGCATTCTATAATATATTTTCTCATATATTGGACTTTATATAAGTAGAGTATAAAAATTAAGAAAAAATAAAAAGCAAACCAACTAACTTTTATTTTAGTACTTTTTAAATCAACGATATGTGGTGGGGAAATTTGAACCTCATCGTTTCCATATATATCACATAACATACCAATTGAAATAAATTTTCGTCATATGCCATCAAAAAATTACATTCTTCGCCCCTACTTTTTTACTTATTATTTTTTATTGAAAATTTTGTAAACACAAATCTCGATACTTTACCTTACTTTTCTATTTTTTTGTTGGGAGAAACATTTTTAAAGAATTTTAAACAAAAAAACATATACAAGGAAAAGAGATTTATAGAGTTTCTCAACAAAATAAATTATAAAAGAAAATAAAAATATATTGGAGTTGAATCTTTAGATAGGTAAAGAAATATTCATATCATTTAAAACACAAACAACTTGTTTTCAAATTCTAAACAAGACAAGAAACTTAGAATATATGGTAAAAAAAGAAAACTTTATGATACCAAAATTATTATTTTATCTCATATTTTTAGAATAAGAAGGAACAAAACTATTAAACTTTGAACAAAAATATATAAATCCTATAAAATTTTTAGAATTTAAAAGCATTCAATCACCTCAAATACATCACAAATAAAAAATAAAAATAAAAAAGGATTTGAATAGAGAGACTCACCAAGGAGGAACACATTAATTATGGATGAAAAGAAAACTTCAAAAATGCATGACCACCATAAACACCAAAGATAAATGGATTACAAAAACTAAAAAAAAAAAAAAAGAGAGTTTAAAAGATAAAATTTAATATAAAATAATATTAAAAGTGTGATTGGACAATTAAAAATATTTGACATTTTAATTAAAAAAAGAAAAAAAAATCATGGTTATTAAAATTGCAGCAGCACGTGAGGCAAGAGAAAAGCCAAGGAAATTGAGAAATCAGTTTCTTTATTTTGTTGACGTGGCCTATTTTTTACCCTACACTTGTCTATAAGCAGAAGCCCTCTGCTTGTCCAGCAGCAGAGGAGTTGTCCTCTTTCTTTACTTTCTTCTCTTATTAAAATAATATTTTTTCCCTCTTTTATTCATTTAAAATGCATTTTTATTTAGTACCCTTCTACTTAAGATTGAAATATATTTTTCATATACGTTAATATCATAATTAAATAGATTCTATTTTAGATCATTATTAAATAGTTTATTTTTCTAAAATAAAAGTGGTTACGGGTGGTTGAAGATGGAATTGTTAAATTATGTAATAAAAACGAGAATATTAGAACAATACACAAAAATATGAGTTAAATACGTTTTATCTTCAATACACTTGAATCATTAGTATTATTTTCTCCTTTATTGGTCAATAAATCTCATATCGTAGACTCCTTTTCTTTTTTAGAAATTGAAACAAAACACTGTAAATTAAAAATAAACAAAGAAAAATGAGGAAGAAGATGGAAAGAGCATGTGGGAGAAATTAAATGATGGGCGAAAATCTAGATTGTAGTTGAAAAGACTTCTTAGGGCAAGTTCGACTAGGAAGAAATGGAATGAGATGGGATGAGATGAGAAGGAAAAGGAAGAGAGAGTAAATTAATATTTTGGTGGGAAGAGAAAGAAAGAAAAGTGATGATAAATTTATATTTGGTAGGATCTTGAGGGAAGAGTTGTAATTTATATGTATATATATATATATATATATAAATAGATAGGTAGTAGTTTTTTAGTATAATAGTGTATGTATATATATTATTGATTAAATTTAAATTAAATATAATTTAATTAGTTTGATTATTTAGGAGTAATTTTTTTTTTTAAAAAAAATACAATCAATTAGAACTATTGTAATATTCCACCAAAATAAAGTATATAAATTTGTATTAGATTATATCGAAAATAATGTTTTAAAAGAATGTATGCATTTAGAAAATTTGATGAATAATATTTTGATTCTTAAATTTGATGAATAAAAAAAAAGCTAATATTCATTATTAATATATATTTTTGTATGACAAGTCGAAAAAAATGAAATATATAAATAATTGTAAATGGTTGAGTTGATATCCATTCAACCATTAGATTATATATATACAAGTCCTTTTAACCTATTTCCCTTCAGAATATAAAGGATAAAATTATTTATGGTAAATGTAACTTGTGTCTCTCACACTTTGTTAATTAACAATATAATTATATGTGTGTGAAGCATTTGTAAATATACGATTGAATCAGAATTACATCCAATTACTTTGTACAGTTCTATCTCTCAATATGTGTCATTCATTGTTCTTCTTGTGTTGCTTTTATCCTTAATTTTATAACACGTTATCAACACGAGTCTCTACCCATTTAGTTGTTAAAGATGGTCATCCAGATTAATATTTCATCGTGGTATAGTTTTGTATTATCTTTCTTGATTAGAAATATTTGATAAGAAAGTCTTCTCTTTTAAAAGTCTCTCGTTACTCTAGATTAATTGTATTCAATATACATATTTATATATTTATTTGAAATGTTTTTTTTCCTTCAAGCCGGTGGTTTAGTTTTTATTCTAGAATTTTAAGATTTTTATTTTGAAAAGTTGGATGAAAAATAACACCTTAATATATTAGAAATTGAAGATGAATAGTAACAGAAATATAATGAAGGAAATAACTTGCTTCTTTAATATCAACAAGTTTTTTAACTCAATGTTCTTATTGGCTATTTTGAAGATTTAATAACAATTATATTTTGTTGTTTAGTTTTGAACATTTTTGGCATGTTCCATATGAAATATAGGAGAATTCCATTCAAAGCTTATAACACTTCTCCTTCCGACCTTCCAGCACCGGGCAGGTGTCAGACTCTATACATCGTGTTACCACTTAGCAGAGTCCTGTGTTTTTAATAAACAGTCGCTACCCCCTGGTATGTGCCGCTTTCCTAATCAAAAGATAGGAGAGCACCCCTTCTCCCGAAGTTACGGGGTCATTTTGCCGAGTTCCTTCGACATGGTTCTCTCAAGCGCCCTAGTATACTCTACTTGTTCACCTGTGTCGGTTTGGGGTATTATCATGAAAACCTCAATTTTTGTTTATTTATATCGTCTTTATTATTTAATAAGTATGTAATGTCATAGGTGTGTTATGTATAATTTATTGTTAAAAAAATTGATATTATTTGATTTTTGGTTATGATATTGCTAATTTTATTGCACATGTTATATATATATATATATTATATATATAGCATACATGCTTAAAATGATGACATTATTTATAAATAAATAGTTTTTTTTTAAACAAAATAAATAGTTGTTAAGATGGTTGAGTTGCTTAATTCCTTGTATTCATGAAAATATAGCATATTCTGATATTCAATGATTCTTTTTAATAACTTAAATTATATATAAATATCATAAAAGTCTTATAAATTATTAGAAGACCTTCCTTAATTCTAATATTTTAGTTGGTATGACTTTTACTTTGCTTCTAGATTACAAATATTTTAATGTTGATTTATTTATTAGTTATTTATGATATATGCTTTTAAATTATTGCATAAATTATGGGTTAATTTATTTATTAAAATCCTGTCGTATAGTTTTAAATATTTTTATGAAGTCCAAAGTATATATGCATAAATATTTGATTTATATCATAGCAAACTTTGAGATATATATTATTCTTTTCTAAGTCAATTATTGTTTTGATATACTTAAATTTGCGTATAAAAAATATTCTTTTTATATTAATGCACTTGGAGTTGCATGATTTCAAATCAAGAAAAGTTATTATTAAATGCACATGCTGTACATAATTTTGATTAGGATGTGCCCATATGGTTAACGATGAGTGATTTTAAGGTAATGAGTTTACACAATGTGCTTCGTATTAGGAATATCAAGAAAGAAAGAAAATTGATTATGATATAATGATGATCAAATATTATTGTTTTGACCACATATCAATATCATTTCCTGAAGTGAATGTTGTTTTAGTTATAAAATAATGAAAGAAGAATAGTGTGAGAAAGTATCTTTACAAATTTATTTGAGTATCGTGAAGAGATAACTTTTTACGCATTTAAATAATGTAACTATTGGATTCATTAATTATATATTTTTGTAATAAAATTGCTTGTTTTATGTTGCATATATGCTTGAGGTAAATTTGGCTAGTTCAAAGTTTTTTTTAGTAATTTTATTAGTTGATTGATATCCATGTTTTATTACTTGATTGATATCTAAATCATATACTAAGTAGACTTATTGAAACTTATTTCGTTCTTTTTTTACATAAGAAGAATTGCACCTAATCATGTGTGTTCATCATATAAGGATGATTTGAGAGCATCACATACCCAAGATGAAGGTAGTTCATCTAAGAGAAATGATATTTTGTCAACAATACTGGGTTCAAATGATCGCAACGAAATTGTATGAGGTGTAGATAAGGGAATTACTCAAAACCAGTACTTCCATAAACCCAAAAAGGTGAAACAAACAAATGAAGAGAGTAATGACAAAGAAAAAGCCATGATGGTTGAGAAGATCAAGGACATAGAACTTGAATTGGAAAAATATAAAAAACGGCTATTGAAGGATTCGTCTAAGTGATAATCAAGCAACTGATGTTGAGCTAACAAAGTTAGAAAGACAGAAGAAAAGCTACACTACTTTAACTCTTATAAAAAGTATAATAATAGTTACGATAGAAATAAAGTATCTAATCTCATGTTTTGGTGAGAGCCTCCAAAAAAAATAAAAAAAAATAAAGGCAAAAAGAGAAAGAATCAGATGGAGCAGATAAAAGTAAGAACAATTTTTTAAAATTAGTTCGAGTATTTTAAATTTGAATGACTATTTTTTTATGCATGCAATGATTGTCTCAACATTAATATATGATGGCACATCGTGTAAACTAGCAATAGGAACATCGTCAAACATAGTAGCTAGTGGGACGATTTTTTATTGGGATCTTGTTGGAGATTGTAACACCCTAAGTTATTTTTCTAAATAATTTTGTTTAAAGAAGTTAATTAGATTTAAATGTTTGAGATTGTTTATAGTAGAATAAAATAAATAAATAATTCTCTAAGTTAAAATTGATTTTCCATACTTTAAAATAATTAATTTTTAAAATTAAGTTTATTTAAATATACTTAATTCTCTTATATCAAATTGAGGTAAATGGCATTAGGGTTTTTCTAAGGGTTTTAAATTAGGTGCCCAAAAAAGAAATTTTGGTATAAAAACAAAAGTTTATTGTATTTTTTC
The DNA here is from genome assembly GCA_037832685.1 of Sicyos baderoa. Taxonomy (NCBI): domain Eukaryota; kingdom Viridiplantae; phylum Streptophyta; class Magnoliopsida; order Cucurbitales; family Cucurbitaceae; genus Sicyos; species Sicyos baderoa. The sequence goes on from JBBMEF010042551.1 coordinate 13,167, forward strand.
CTTCTTTTTCTTAAAAAACATAAAAATTTCAACAACCCCATTGTTTTTTTTATCTCTCTACAAAATAACATTAAACCCACTTCTTCTTTCTAACTTTTCCGGAGTTAGAGAGCTCCGTTTGCGATTCCGAGACCATATCCGTGCTCGTGGGCTCGAGGGCTTCAAAAAAAAGGTAAGGTTTGTTAGTTTTGATGGAGTTTTTCGGCGAGCGGGTTTTGGAACCCGTTTCTTCTTTCTAAGTTTCCCAGAGCTAGAGAGCTCTGTTCGCGATTTTGAGACCAATTCTGCGATCAGCGCGACGAGACGAAGAAAAAGAGGTATGACCTGTTTCGTTCCGTGACGATTCGCTGTCGGCCGCCGCCGCCACCACCTTTTTCCGGCGACGCGCCAGCACACTCCGGTGGCGCGCCGTTAGCTCAGTTTCTCACTCCCGTTCACGTGGTGAACTCTGTTTTAGCTCGTGTTGTTTTGTTTGCTCGTTTCGTTGACTTTTACTCGTATTTCTATGTTTAGGTGCTCTTGGATTTCACCGTATCTTTCGTCATTTAGCTCGTCGTTTCTCGTGGTGTTTCGGTCGAGACGTCGGGAAGGTAAGGAGATCCATTATGATACGGGTTTGTGGCTTAAAAGCATGTAATAAAAAGCATGTTAGAAATTATGGGAAAATGGAGGTTTAGTGACTCGTTCATGTGCATGGTGATTGTAAACCTATGTGATT
>JBBMEF010042582.1:0-13879 GCA_037832685.1 Sicyos baderoa
AACTTTGGGATCAAATACCCGCTTAAGCTTATGCCCGCTTGGGTGGGGTCCACACCCGCTTTAGAATTCAAAGCATTATGGGTTGGATCGGAATTTGAGGTTCATACGAACCAGTAACAGACCTACGAGTGTCGGGACAAGAGCCCCAATCTGAATCTACAAAAGCCTTGAGTTGTAGAGATGAACCGGAGTGTAGAAGAATGCCTTGTCCACTATTAGACTTCAAATACCAAAGGAGATATAAGGCTGCTTTGTGATGATCAGAATGTGGATTTGCAACAAATTGACTAAGACAGTGAACGGCGTAGCAAATATCAGGTCGAGAGATTTGAAGGTACAATAGTTTCCCAATTAGACGACGATATTCATGAGCTTCTTCAACAGATAAAGGGGTTCCGGATGAAGCAATTAACCGCGTATTAGGTTGCATTGGTTGAGTAGCTGGCTTTGAAGCAAGCATACCATGATCCTCAAATATCTGTAAGCAATACTTACGCTGGGAAATCATGATGCCTTTTGATGAATGAAGTAACTCAAGTCCTAAAAAGAACTTTGCATTTCCAAGATCTTTCAACATAAAGGCAGACTGTAGTAAAACTTTAACTTTAGCAACCTCTGAGTCAACCGGACCAACAACTAGAATGTCGTCAACATAAACTAAAAGAGCAACAAAGTGAGGGCCTTGTCCTCTAGTGAATAAAGAATAATCAGCCTTGGATTGGTTGAAGCCGTGGGACAACAAAACAGTCGAGAATTTCGAAAACCATTGTCTAGATGCTTGTTTAAGACCATAGATGGATCTATGCAACTTGCACACTAATGGTGATGCAGAATCTTTAGATGCATTCAAATAGTAACCTAATGGAAGAGACATGTAGACTTCCTCGAATAGCTCTCCATTGAGAAATGCGTTATTAATATCTAACTGAACTATATTCCAATTATAATGAGCGGTAAGAGCAAGAAGCAATTTTACGGTGGTGATTTTGGCAACCGGAGAAAAGGTATCCATGTAATCAATACCTTCTTGCTGGTTATAACCCTTAGCTACGAGACGAGCCTTGTATCTGTCAATAGAACCATCAGCATTGTACTTGATTCGGTAAACCCATTTACAACCTATAGTTCGACAACCCTTTGGTAAAGAGAAACTAAGGACCAGGTGTTGTTTCTTTCTAATGCCAATATTTCCTCATCCATGGCAGACCGCCAATGAGAAATTTTAACAGCTTGATGAAAATATGTGGGCTCAAATTCAGTAGAAATGCTTAGATAAAATTGTCTATAGTTATGAGACAATTTTTCATAGGATAAATACTGACTTATGGAATGTGGAACTTTAGTTGATTGCATTTCATTACTAGAAAGCATATTGCAATGATAAGCTTGAAGAAACTTCGGAGGAATGTGAGCACGGGTTGAGCGTCTTAAAGGAGCAGTCGATGAAGTTTCTTGAGAACCAACATCCATTATTTCATTAGTTGATTGTGGTTCATCTTGAGTGGAAGTGACTTTATTGGACTGCTGCTCGGGTATGTCAAGGTTGTGAGGTAGACAGTCGAGAGGCTCCATTGGTGAACCATGAGGAGAATCATGGTAATTGTGCACATGATTGGGAAATGAGTGTTCTGGAGAAGAAGTTGGTATATTTGGAATGGGGACTTCTTCATTATCAATTGTAGCTTCAAGATCAGAGAGTTGATCATTTCCTGGACAAATTAAAACATTGTCAGTAGATAATTGATCTTGAGAATTAGTGTGGGAAGAGAGAATCCTTGTATCAGGAATAGAATTAAAGGTAATAGGATGAGGTAAAACTCTTTCTGGGAATGGATCTGACGATACTTCAGAATTTGATAAGGAAGCATCATTCCTGAAAGGAAAAATATCTTCAAAAAAATGAAGATCTCGGGAAATTATAATTTTCCGTTTGAGGATGTTGTAAACCTTGTAACCTTTTATGCCTGCGGGATATCCAATGAATACACATGCCGATGCTCTAGGATCAAACTTTGAACGATGAGCATGAAGGGTAGATACATAACATAAACAACCAAAAGTACGAAGGTCGTTGTAAACGGGTGGTACTTGGTGTAAAATGGAAAAAGGCGTTTGGTTAGATAAGAGTGGCATAGGAACTCTGTTTATTAAATGTGTAGCCGTTAGAACACAATCGCCCCAAAAACGTATTGGGCATTGGGATTGAAAATACAAGGATCGGGCAACATTTAGTAAGTGTTGATGTTTTCTTTCTACTACAGAATTTTGTTGAGGTCTTTCAACGCAAGAAAACTGATGAAGAGTTCCAATAGAGGCAAAAAAATCAGAAAATTGAAGTTCGGGAGCATTATCTGAGCGAAATACTTTGATAACCTTGGAAAACTGGGTTTGAACAAGTTTGAAGAAACGAGGTATGACGGTTAAGACATCAGATTTTTCTTTTAAAAGGTACACCCAAATGTATCTAGAACAATCATCAACGATAGTACAAAAATAACGAAAACCAGAATAAGTGGGGGCTTTAAAAGGGCCCCACACATCACAATGAATGAGATCAAAAACAACATTAGCAACTTTATTATCAAAAGGAAATTTCAATCTTTTTTGTTTTGCTAATGGACAAATGCTACAATGGGAATTATGAGTTCCATGAAAGCCTAAGACATCCTTCATACGATCTAATCTTTTTACAGACAAATGACCAAGTCTATTATGCCAAGTTGACATACTAACAGAACAAACAACATCATAAGAACAACTATTCGGCAGCAGATAAAGACCATTTTGAACATTAGCCTTGCCAATCATCATCATAGTCAGCTTGTCCTGAATTATACAACAATCACTAAAAAAATTTAGATCAAGATTTTCATCTTTGAGTAAACAACTTACTGATAAAAGATTGAATGTAAATTGAGGAATATAAAAGACATCATGCAAGGTCAGGTTTTCATTTATGTGAATATTACCAACACGATTGACCAAAACCTTTTGTGAAGTTGGCAATGTAACGAAAACACCTTCTATTTGACGCCAATTGTGAAACAATTTATGTTCATGGCTAATATGTCTAGAAGCACCAGAGTCGACAACCCAATGAGATAAGGGGCAAATATAGGATGATGATGCAGAACAAATGCTTGGATGAGTATTTATACCTGAAGAATCATTTGATGCAGTAAAACAAGTACCTGGAATGTGTGCTACGGCACCTGCAACTTCAGCCTTTCCTATTTGTATTTGGGAGTTCAAGAACTCCATTAATTGAGCACATTGACTAGCATTCATATTCGCCAGAGGGTTAGGAATAGCATTTTGTGACACAAAATTCTGTGAAGCATCAATGACATTGGCAGAGTTCCCAAAGTTCGTGGAACTTGTTGGATTTCGAGTCTTGAAGCCGGGTGGAAATCCGTGAATTTTGTAGCACTTGTCCACAGTGTGTCCTATGCGATTACAATGAGAACACATCGGACGATCTTTCTTGCGATATGAGAACCCTTTCTTTGATTGTTCAGAAACAGCCAGAGCTATTGAGTCGATCGAAGAAGATGAGTTTTGGCTGGCTGATCATTGCCGCTCTTCTTGAACAATCAACGAGAATACCTTGTTAATTGTGGGCAGAGGTTCCATCAAGAGAATTTGGGTACGTACTGTAGCGTAAGAATCGTTGAGCCCCATCAAGAACAACATCGTATACTCAGATTGCAGATGCGAATGAATTTTCTTTATGGCGCCACAAGTACACTCATCGTCTGGTCGCAAGTCGCATAAATCTTGCCAGATTGTTTTCATTTTCATGAAATATGACTCAATTGAAGAAATACCTTGTGTTGTTGTGACCAATTCCTTGCGTAATTGGTATATTCTTGGTCCATTACTCCCTTTGAACGTTTCAGCCAAATCGTCCCAAATTTCCTTGACAGATCCTGTATACACTATGCTGGCTGCAATCCTTCAGGCTTCTTGATTTTTCCGTTCAGAAATCCTTCTTTATTCTTGCCTGATAATGCAATTAGAATGGATTTCTTCCAAGAATTGTAGTTGTCTGCTCCAAGAAGAGGTTGGCTTACTAACGTAGAAGTCGCACCAAGAGAATGGTGAATATGATAAGGATTGAAAATTGCCTCAAGATTGGCGGTGTTATCGCTAGATCGATGATCAGTAAAATCGCCGGAGGTATTGGCATTGAAATTGCCGGAGGGATTGGCAGCGTGGTCACTGGAGGAAGCATCCTTGTTCGCTCTGATACCATTTTAGAGAACATGGAGTTCCACCTCAAAACCAATTGGTAATGAGGGGAGTATTTCATATCTCTTATAAATGAGTTGTAGAATCCTCACCTTTCCAATGTGGGACAATTGCCACAAGGTGAGTATCTCCAACAATTATTAAACTGAATTTTTTGTGTAATAAAGCTTTGGACACATTATAAAATTTATTGATCAAATTAACACTCAGCGCGTATATATATATATATATCTCGGGATCTAAGGCATAGAATTGAAATTTTACAAATTTATTAAACAGTTTGAGAGTTTCAAGATTGTTGACCGGGAAATTTCGGCCAACTGTAAATTGTCACGTCATTATCCCAAATTTAATGACGAAATTATATTTAATTTTAGGACAATATTTCCTAAAATTAAGTTAGGGCTAAAAATTTGGTTTACATCAAGTTTGGGTCAAAATCAAATCAGACTAAATTTTTTTAGTGAACCGAATCAAAAAGTCTAAATCAAAGAGGTCAGGCCCATCAAGGCTCAAACTCATGGTCCATAAGAGCTCTATAAATAGAACTCTTTTCATTTGAAGGGCATCAGAAATTTGAAGTTTGAGAGAGAATTTCACCAAATCGAACACTCTCCAGCCTAAATTCGAAGAACGCTTATCCTCCTTCGCAAACTCATTTCAACAAAATACAAGTTCAACTCCACGAATCAAAATTTCTCCGAAAATTTCAATTTCTCCGAAAATCTCGTGTGAACAAAGATGATTTATTAAGTATACATTTGAAAGTTACCAATTGTTTTTTTTTTGTTAAATGTTGAAACCATCAAAATCAACTATTACTTTAGCTAAAATGATGAAGCCTATCACCTTTTGAGGGTAATATGTATTAAAGAAAGTTATGCAAACATAATCATTAAAAGTGAGTTCAAGATAATTTTTAATGGTAATATTTTGAAGGAAAACACTCAAGAAGTACTAATTAAGGGTTTAAATTAAAGCAAGAAGTAGGGTAAAAACATATCTTTACTTTATCTTTTAAAGAAAAATAAGAGATGAAAAATTATAACAAACAGATATAGAAATGGTGTTTTGAGATACAAAAGTGTTCATGCAGAGGAAAAATAGGTTAAATTACCAATTTTATCCTAATGGCTGATAAAATTTCAAATTGATACTCTTGATTTTTGTATTAATTTGGTCGTAGCTCTTATTTATGGATCAAATTTTAGAACAGAACCATAACACTATGAACTTGGAATATTTTATGTTTATGAATCCATACATTATTGTGACTGACTTAATGATCGAATATAGTATAGGAGACAATATTTCACGAGGATTATCGAAATACACAAGGTGGTCTAGAAACTCATAAATATTAAAGAGAAAAATATATGGAAAATTTGCATGTATATTACAAAAACGCAAAAAAATTGAATAAATAGTAACTTTTTGAAAATATTTGTCAATAGTGTCTGACAATAGTGTCTGACAGACTCCATTAATAGTGTTTGATAGAGTCTATCAAAAAGAAGTTGCTATATTTGCAATATTTTTAAAAAGTTGCTATAATTCTAGTGTAGAGTAGAAAATTTGCTATACAATGCAAATTTCCAAAATATATTTTAGTTTTTAGGCTTCGAATATAGTTTCCATTTAGTCTCTATATTTCTAACGATGTTCAGTTTTAGTTTTCGAAATAAATAAATCCTTAGGTAATATTGACTACAATAATGACCAGACTAATATTAAATTTCAATAATCGAAACCTATAATGAATTTATAAATGAATTTTATTTAGCATTTACAAAAAAACGCAGTTAGTAACAGTAATTTTCAAGGAGTATGAAAAGGGGCCCACGATAATGATCTCCAACCCTCACCCGCCAAAACCGAATAAAACTCCCTTCCCTGCCAAACACACTTTTCACTTCTCCCCCTCTCTCTCTCTCTACTTTTCCGATCACCGCCTCCGCCACTCCGCCGCCATGGCTTCCACTCCACGGCGGAGCTTTCTGCCGACGCGTCCTCTCAACGACGCCCTCCCTGTCTCGCAGCCGGCCGACTCCGCTCAAACCCTACGCCGACGGCTCTCCTCCATCTCCTTCAAGATCCAGCCGATTTCCTCGCCAGTCACCTCCTGGTCCTTTCCTAGATCCAAATCGGTGTCGTCCTTGCGCGATTACACCGGCAGTTCGCTCCGGAAGTGGTGGGACTGGGGATGGTCCTGGATCCTCTCTCGCAAGGCCGCCTTCGCTCGAGATCTGGAGATGAACGACGAAGGAATCACCAAATCTCTCGGATCTAACTGCAGAGGAAACTTCAGGCATCTCTTCTATAAGGTTAGGTCTGAGTTTCGAAAACTAATTCGATCCGATCGCGTCGGTCTTCCTCAAACTTTTAAATACGATCCGATCAATTACTCGAAGAACTTCGATGAAGGCGGCCTGAAATCTTAGGCTCTGTTTGGAGGAATTCAGATTTACGTATTGAATAATATGCTCTGTTTTAAGCTTAGATTCTCAGAACAAGGATATATAGAACGAGAAGCTTCCGATTCCGGCCATGGAGGCCTCCGATCTTTACTGCGATTGTTGCTGGTAATCGATTTGGTGACTGAAATCAACGTCCTGTTCGTTGATTTGTTCTTCGCTCGATCGGAACTCAGATCGCACATTTGATTGCAGAAGAACATGCAGATTGCAGAGATCTGATTCGTCGCAAATTATGAGATCGGAGAGTTTGAAGCACATAAGAATTCTACTCCTGTTTTGCAGATTTTGCTTTTTTTTTTTATAAGCAACGGAAAATTCCTTCTCCTCTTATGGTTTGAATAGTTTTTTTTTTTTTTTTTTTTTTTTTTTTCGTCATCCAATATAATTCTGATTCTGTGATTTCTTTTTCTTTACTTTTTACTTTTTTTTTTATTTTTTATTTTTTTATTATTATTTGTTTTTCACTTTTTCTTTTAGAACCACAAGGACCAAAATTAACAAATTTTAGTAAAAGTTTAGAAATAAAAATGAATGGCACGCTTTAGATACACCAGAGTATATAAGGGCTGGTTTGATAACCATTTCGTTTTTTGTTTTTTGTTTCTAATTTTTTTTTTTTGGTTTTTGGTTTTTTGTTTTGAAAAATAAAAATAGTATATGTTTGATAAGTCATTTCAGTTTTCTGTTTTTAAAAACTAAAAACCAAAAAACATGTTTGATAACTGTTTTTTGTTTTTTATTTTTTGTTTTCAAATTTCACATTTCACTTGGCTTTTTTAAGTTTTTTACTATTTATTCTTGATTTTTTGATACTTTTTTAAAAACAAAAACAAAACCTTGTTTTTAAAAGCTACTTTTTTTAGTTTTTATAATTTTTTTAGTATTTTAATAATATTTTTAAAATTTTAAAAACAAAATCTAAAATTGGTTATCAAACGAACTTGTTTTTAAAATATTAAAAACAAAAATAGAAAACTAAAAATGAAATGGTTATCAAACAGGATTCTAAGATATTATTTTTTTAAAAAAAAAAATTGTATATAAGATATTGGTTACTAACCTTTAGTCTGATAGTAAAATAAAAGTCATATAATGCACGTTAAATAAGTCACAGGTTCGCGTGAGCACGTTAAATAAGTCACAGGTTCGCGTGAAAAATAAATATTCAACTCTTATATTATTGGATCAATGTTTTTATTAACTAAACCAAAATTTAAAAAAAAAAATATCTATAAATTTATTTTGATTTTAGTATTTCATTAGGATTCAAATACTATATACTTTTTTATATAAGTTACCTATTATATATATATATATATATATATATATATATAAAAAGGAACACATGAATAAACAAACACCACGAGAATGAGACATCACCAAAATGAGAAAATTCATGCACTTTTTATGAATGTAAACAATATGAAGAAATAATATTATATATATATATATATGAGGAAATAAAATAATAAATTTATTAATTAATATGTAATGGATTATCAAGCCGGAAACTTCATTTTAGTAGCTCATGTGAAAGCCAACCCTTCATCTAAAAAAGTTAGAGCCATTTTTAGACAATAATAAATAAAAGGTTATTTTTTTTCTTTTACCAATCGACTCAACAGATAAACAATGTATGAAAAAATAAAATAGCTACAATCTAATGGTAGAAACTAATTTAAAGTTTTTTTTAAAAAAATAAAAAATAAAAGATATGAAGCTTTGAAACATATAAACTCTGGATTATTAAGTTGTACAACACAAATCAAGGTTTAATTTTTTTTGATAATAGATGAACTCTAATTTGAGATACAAAAGATAAAGATTTAAATAAATATAATCTAAAACTGCAATACCAAAAAACAAATTTACCTTTAAATATCATACACTAAAAAGAAGTGCTGTCGGTGTGAGAATTAGAGGATGGAAAGAAATTGCTGAATTGAACTAAAAAATAAAAATAAAAAAATCTATAATTTTAAAAAAGAAAAGTGAATAATTAAAATCCTTTAATGGAGTGTCCAATGATGTGTAGACAGGTAACACCACACTGTCGGTCGCATATCTCTCCTAGAATATTGGAAACGCATCTTATAATTTATTTATTTAGTTTTGCATACTTTTATTTATTTATTAAAAAATTTGAAATATTTTTCACTTTTTTCTTTTGAAATATATTCTCTTAAACATAGTTAAATAAAGAAGTACAGGTAAATATGAAGCGTAGAGATATAAATTATGCTTAGAAATAGAAATGAAAGATATATTCTTCTTTCAAATCTATTTTGATTTTTCATTCTTATCTAATTTAATTATTGGCAGGACAATCTATCCCCAAAACTCACATCACATATTTTATTTTACATTAAAAGCGTATATAAGTAAAATATTATATCAGGTGGATTCTCAAAAAAATAAAAAAAATTATATCAGGTGTTTATAAGTGAAATATTATATTAGAAGTACGAATGTAATTATTAATATTGTACTTCTCATTAAATATAAGTGAAATATTATATATCATTAAATTATAACTAAACAAGTGTTTTTTTTTTTTTTTTTGAGATCCAAAATAAGATAACTAAACAAGTCTGGGTATCAACTAAAAACTTGTATAGAGACGATAAAAGGTTCAAATACTTATCTCATTTTTCAAATGTTTATGTGTTAGTCAAAGCAAGCATATAACTCAACTGACATACTAAATCGGTTAATAATAAAAAAACATGTAGTTAGATATATATCTTCAAAATTATTTATTATACTAAAAAATTGTTTAGATGTTACTTTAAGTAATGAAGTGCAATAAAAAGAAATCAATATTATGATTCAGTTGAAAAAAATATATATACACACTCGAAAAAACAGGTACGAGGTAACAACCGAATATCTTTCTTTATGGTTTACAAATACAACAGTATGTATTAAATATGAAATGTTAAGGGTAATTTGCATGTATATTACAATAAGGCAAAAAAATTGAATAAATAGCAATTTTTTTAAAATATTTGTAAATATAGCAAAATCAGATTGATAGACCCCATCAATCATGTCTGATGGAGTCTATCAGACACTATTGATGGACTCCATCAATAGTGTTTGATAGAGTCTATAAAAAAAAAAGTTGCTATATTTGCAATATTTTTAAAAAGTTGCTATATTTCTAATGCAGAGTAGAAAATTTGCTAATTTGCTATACAACGCAAATTCCCAAATGTTAATATATTTGTTTATATATTTTATACAAAAAGAAAACGTTTTTTTTTGTTTTTTTTGGGGTCATATTTACCATCTTATAAAAGGGTGACAAGGATACAATCTAAATTTTTTACGAAGCAACCTAACTTATTATAGTTGAGTCATTAGTCAAATTACAAATTTGAATTTCTATCTATTTATCGAGGCAAGTAAAATAAACCTACTTGATATTTTCCTTTTTCTAGTCTCTTAATTTAGGTTTCTACTTGGAACAAATTATGTTTAGTTTGGTTAATCAATTTTAATTCATATCATATGCCAATTATGCGATCAAAAGTCCTTGTCATAATGGTACGATTGAATTTTAACGTGTTAACTTATTTTCTATTGCACTAATCAATACGTAACAACAATTCAATAAATGTAATGTGACCATTTCTTCTTTCCTTTTATCAAAACATAAACACCCTCATCAACCATACCCTAAATTTATACTTTCCACCCGTTTTTTTTTAATACACTTTCCACCCGTTTTGACCTATCTAAGATTTAAAAAAAAAAAAAAAAAAGTGACAAACTGTTTTTTTTTAGAATAAAAATAATAAAAATGTGACAAACTGTTGCACACTTGATTTTGGTAATATTTATTAGAATGGTTCAAAAAAAAACCAACATATACTATCCAACTCAAATTATAAAGGTTGAATTGGATTATAACTTTCTTTTGGTTGAGTTTGATTGGGTTAAGTTGTGATTTTCTAATTTTGATTGAGTTGAGTCAATTTTAAAACTTTTAATGTGTAAAATTAATTATTAAGATATATTCTTAATATATTGAAAAAAGAACATGCATCAATAAAATAAATAAGGTTTAAATATAGCATTATTTTTTTTTCTTTAGTTTTTTTACATTTTAAGGCTATAAGTAGTCTTAGAAAGAAAAAAAAAAATATTAACCAAACTTGAAAACTCAATTCAATCCAACAGGAAAGATACAGGTAAAAGCATGAAATATATGAGTAAAGGATTGAATGGATTGATTTAAAATAGAAAAATTGTACTAAATAGTCCAATTTTACAAAATAATTACAGATCTAGCATGCATAGTCAAACATACAATATAAATAATACTCATCATATTATATTATATATTAGTTATTCCGTATAAAAAGTTTTACTTTATACCGTATATTTGATTATGATTGCTAATTTTTTTCAAATTTGTCTAGTATTGTAAATATTTTATTAATTTGATCTATTCCTGCAAAAAAAACCCTTCAAAATATTCCTATAACCCAACTCAACCCGAACCATGAAAAGCTTATAAACTTTAAACAAATCTGCATACGTAATCTTTCTTTGAAAGAGATATGAGTTTGTCAGAGATTTAGGTCCATACATAAACATAAAACTGACAACTTGATGGAATTAGCAATGGAGAAAAGTTACAATCTTGAAAAGAAATCAGAAGCAGAGGTAGAAGATAGTATAGTATGGTGTATCTATACAAACAGATAATAATAATAATAATAATAATATCCCCAAATGAAAATGCTATGCAAAAGAACCTACCAACTCAAACAGCTCTTGCACTTTCACATTCGGAGTTCATAATTTCTAACCACATCACATCATCCTTTGGCTATACAGCGCGACAAGAAGCAAATAAATTAGAGAAATGTTATAGCAGAGTTTTCACCACATGAATCCTTGGTGTTGATCCTAGAACCTAGGAGAAAGAGGAGCTCGATCGTGTCCAGAAAGTGTCATCAATTCTCCAATTATACATCCGCTGTACAACCTGCAGAATCCCAACCCGTTATACGAATAATAGCGTGCTCGTAAGTCTCGATAATCTCAGACAGAAATTGATAGACTCCATATAGTTAGAGATTTGGTGGGCTAGATACCTATATAAGCACTAGTTTGAGACCAAAATGGTATTTTAACCAAAATACTATTGTATAATGAATGGTCCAATGAGGGAGATCGGCGTGATCTCGAAACACTGAATTGATATGAACATGCCTTGTAACTTTTTTGCAACAGCCCAGAATCCAGATAGTTAAGTTCAGACTTAGACATTGCAACAGGAGGCATCATTCAAAAGAACTTTTATCATCTACCTATCAAACCTGATACAAAGTTTTTTTGGCCTTCCAACATCTCAAAAAGGAATCTGAGAAGTTAGATATTGGTAGGCAAACAGTACCTGTACATCAAGCGTGTGGTTCGGAAGCTAAAGAGCACCGGGGCTGTCTCTCATGCTCAAATTCAAACTGTTTCTCATAGTTCGTCTTCCAATTCCTGGATTGCCTTTCTGCATCATGGCAACAAACTCACCATAGTCGATCCTTCCATCCTGCACACAGAACAAAAGTTCATCACTTCATCCATATGAAAAGGCCAGGGAACAATTCACTTTGTTTGCCCATTTAATAAAGGAACCTAAACCAAGTGCATTTTCTTTTCTTCTCCATTCCATACCCCCACATAGGTTCCTAGCGTCCTCAACTAAGAACGTGGGCGAGGACGCAATGCAGCTATATAATCAAGGTATGAAGTAGCATGTGGTTCATGACTGAAACTGTACTCTAGTTGGATTCTAATTGTAATAGAGAAGTACCAAGAGCAAGATTCTCTAATAAGGTTGTGAGATTTACATTATCTTGATCGACTTCTCTGATTATGTCTTCGAGGTATACGTCGGGCATATTATGTTCTGTACAAGCTTGCTGCAACTCATCAACTGTGATGTAACCACTTCCATCTTTGTCAAAGTATCGAAATGCTGCAACAAGGTGTTCTTCACGCTCTAGTTTGTTGAGATGAATGGTTGCAGCGATAAATTCTCCATAATCGATGGTCCCACTATTGTCAATATCAGCCTGAAAGAAATTTAAAATTTCAAGGGGTGGGTTCATTAGCTAGTAGCATAAACCCATGCAGATTTTTATAAAATTCATCAAAGTTGATCGTAGAAACAAAGTCATTTCTAAAACCTAAAACCGTTTCGAATTCCATAGGCCATATGATCACAAACAATAATAATAGTATGAGACAAAAATCCAAGTTAGATGTTTCCACAACTTTTTTTTCAATAAAAGACATTGATTTAGTGAGAAGTTACAAGATCAAATTTTGGGATGCGGACCCGAGCAAAAACACTGACAAGATTCTCAAACAAAACATTTTCCATACCACAACTACCAATCTCTATAACTAGTGATGGTGAAACGACACCCAAAACCTACCAACTCCCCTGAAGGAGTTGCACAAAAGCCACTCGAAATTATGTTAATTACACAGGGAGCAAAAGCCACCATGAAGAGGCCCCTATAGGTTTTGTTTTTGTTTTTTTATTTTTATGAAAGCCTTGTTGGTTAAAACTTGGAGTCTCTAAGTAACACCTACATAGAGGGGAAATTTCTTGAACCAAATAACCTAAGCTAAAAGCGATCTAAATAAGCTCATCTAAACTTGATAAAATGGAGGGGGCAAAATCAACAACGTCTATGTAATCAGTGGGTGTAAAATATAAATATGCTCGTGCAAAAGAAATGCAAATCTTCATCAAGACATGCAATAGTTACCGCTTCCATAAGGTCACGTATTTCAATATCTTTCAAGGTTGAACCATATCTTCTCAAACCAGCTTTGAGTTCATCAAACGTAATTGCACCACTGTTATCAGTGTCCATAGCTGTAAACATTTCTCTTAGGCCAGCAATTTCCTCTTCAGAAAGACTTTCGGCAATCACCTAATGGTAAAAACGTCAGATTATAAACATCAGTGGTTTTTTTTTTTTGAGTTCAAACATCAGTTTTGCTTAAGCTAACAATGTGGGTGAGACGTGAGAGCAAGCATGCATTAAGCTTTTGATAGAACACTATCAATATACCTGCTTAATAATACGGAATAATGACAGTTATAGTAAGTTAACACGAGATTA
>JBBMEF010042624.1:3756-13877 GCA_037832685.1 Sicyos baderoa
AAACATTTTTACAGGATGGTGAACCCATCCCCCCCCCCCCCCCCCCCCTTCTTGTGGATACTTTTCAACGTGAAAATTTGTATTTTGTTTGCATACAAAGCCTTTCTACTTTTGTCTCTATCTTATGTGGTTCATTTCCTCTTTCCTCCAAATTTTATCAGGTCATAGCTCATCTCTTAAAACCTCGTGGATGGAAGCCTCCTGTTCGGCGACAATTCTTTTTAGACTGTAATGAAATAGCTGACCTTTGTGAGAGTGCCGAAAAGATATTTTCATCTGAACCAAGTGTTCTAGAACTCAAGGCTCCAATCAAGATATTTGGTGATCTACATGGTCAGTTTGGGGATCTCATGCGCCTCTTTGATGAGTATGGCTCACCTTCTACAGCAGGAGACATTGCGTAAGTTTTTGCCATATATTTACTTTATAATATTGTTTTCTTGGGATCACAAACACCTCTTCGTGGCTTAGAATATTTATTTTTTACACACATAGGGCCCTGGTTTATGTTAGAAGAAAGAGAAAAGGTAGCTTAGGAATAATGATTAAGGGCAGATTGGCCTTGTTTTGCATGAGAAGGTTCCCTGTGTTGCAGTGCTCCGGTTAATTAGGTCATTCAGTTACACTTGAGATAGTTACATTACAAATAATGGTATTTTATAACAGTTGGAGCAGGAAACTAGATTTGAGTCAAACATTTCATAGTCTAGGCTAAGTCCTTTTGGACACAAGCCCTCTTCTCTTAGAATTCATAAGTTGGATTTTAAACTTTCCAAAAGTTATGACTTGTTTATTTATTGTACTATCTTATGTAAATTGGCTCTCCGATTGGATCTCTCCTCTCGAACACTTTCATTTAATCGATGAAGATGTTTTTGTTTCCTATAAAAAAACAAAAGATCCCACAAGCCTACTCAAGAGACCCACACATCTTTTTTTCTTTGGAAATCCCAAGGGACCCACTCATAAGTGTAGAGAACTTTACTTATGATGATTCCATGCGACATTTATATGAACTAAGTGTGAGAACTATTTTTTTTGAGTTCAACTAAGTGTGAGAACTTTACTTATGATGATTTCATGCCACATTAATATGAACTAAAAAATCTGGGTTTATTTTAAAAATGACGACTCAATGCCACAAAGCATTAAGTTCACTCAAGAAACTCCAAAACCACTGGCCTGGCCAAAGTCTTGTTTCGAAGTCTCAAGATGCCACTGGGAACCACTGGGTCTCCTCTTCTTGCCCGGATTTTGCTGGTTATTCTATTAGGGATAGGATATCTACTCCAATTGGGATGACCTTTCTATCTTTTAGTTTTGTTTTCCTGGGGTTTCTCTTTGGCTGTTTGTATTTTTTTCTCTATCGCTGTTTATTTTGTTGTCACTATTTCCCTGTACTTTTTTCTTTTTTAGTCTCTTTGTTTTTGTTTTTTGTTTTTCCATTAATAAAGATTGTTTCCGTTTCAAAAAAAAAGTCTCAAGATGCCACTACCCAACTCACCTACCACCAAAGTCCAAGAAATCGCCTCCCAACCGGTAAGGTGTGACCCACCCTTCCTCAACCCTTTAAAAAAACCTCATAAATAGTTCATACGACATGGACTATTTTGGGGGTCTTATCAAGGCATAAGGACTAAATCTAACATTTTAAATTGAGGGACTAAATCTTATTTTCTCAAAACTCAAGTTTGTAATTTAACCAAATCATATTTATTCTGGAAGTAACTGAGTAAAGAATTGATGTAGCAACATAGACTTGAATTTTATTAAGAGAGAATGAATGTACACATGACAGAGGAGAGTCCTTTAAATAGGCTTCTAACTAACAAGGTTAGCACTTGGCAGGTAAAATTCTAACTAACAGTCGATTATTTTTTAAAACTAAAGATTTACAAGTAAAAAGCCTAGAAACAGTAGTTAATTTCTTAGTTATACAATTTTTCATTTTCGAGTATGGGGATTTCCTGATATGGCGTTAGACAGCCGTTAGGTTAGCCGTGGGATGATTAACCATTTCCAATAGAAATTCTTTGTAGTGGGTGCATGAATCATTCTTTTTCTTTATTGGGATTTACCATGCATGCTAATCTTGCATTACTTTTGATTAGGTACATTGATTATCTATTCTTGGGAGATTATGTTGATCGAGGCCAACACAGCCTGGAAACCATCACTCTTCTGCTAGCTTTAAAGGTGAGATGTTGGCATAGTATATTTGTGTTGATCATAGTTTAGTTTTCACTGCTTCAAGTTTTTTATGGGACAATGTACTTTTCTTATAAATTTTGCAGGTCGAGTATCCAAAGAATGTGCATTTGATTCGTGGGAACCATGAAGCAGCAGATATTAATGCTCTTTTTGGCTTCCGCATCGAGTGCATTGAACGAATGGTAATAACAAAGTTGTATATCATGGCTGTATTTTGTGTTAGTTCATTACAACTTAACTTTACAACTCAATGACCAGGGGGAAAGAGATGGAATTTGGACGTGGCATCGTATAAATCGTTTGTTTAACTGGCTCCCTTTAGCAGCCTTGATCGAAAAAAAAATTATTTGCATGCATGGTGGTATTGGTCGATCGATTAATCATGTGGAGCAGATTGAAAGTCTTCAACGCCCTATAACTATGGAAGCAGGCTCTGTAGTGCTAATGGATTTGCTGTGGTCAGTGCACATCCTTGATGGCCTCCTCCTACTTTTTCATGATACCTATTCATCTAACGAGTATTTTTTTTAGGTCTGATCCCACAGAAAATGACAGTGTCGAAGGATTACGACCAAATGCTAGAGGTCCTGGTTTAGTTACTTTTGGGGTGAGTAGTGCACATTTCCTCTCTTTTTCCTACTTTTTTTTATTGGGTTCGTTACAAATAACTTTCTGTATGAAAAGTTACAAAAAAAAATGTTGAATTATGTTAAACCACTAATCAACCCAAAAGCCTAAGTTGATGGGTTGAGGTAAATTTAATTATATCAACTAACACTCACCCTCACTTATGTGCTTAGAAATTTGAGAAATGCCCTTACAAGTGGAGTTTAATTTTAATTGGGGAAGAAACGACTTGACAAGGACTCAAACTCGGGACCTCTACTCTGATACCAACTTGAATTTTATGGAAAAAAATCCTTTGTTTATTATATTTCTAGTATCTACATTTGAGGACTATAGTTCCTTGAGAAACCTAACATAGTGAAAATAAGATAATAAGATAATCTTCTAAAAATAAGGAATAAAAAATAAAATGAATTATTAAAACGAAATAATCAGCAAAAAAAAAAAAAAGTCCTATCAAATAATTACAAAAAATAAAAAAAATAAAAATAAAAGAAACTACTCCATTGAGAATTAAGTGTAACAAAGCAATAGTCCTCGAATGGAGAAATAAAATGACTCATAGTGAGAAAAGTCAGCGAGGAAAGTGATGGATTCAATGAGTCCTCCCTCTTGTTGGGGTTTATCAGAAAAGATGATATCATTGCGATCCTTCCAAATCCCCACCAAAATTATTAAAGAAACAACTTTGTATTGATAAATGATAATATGAAAAGTTTCCTCTTTTTGTTCAAGACTGGAAGGCTCTTTTGCGATTAGCGTGTTAGGAAGAGGGTTTGCGCTACTCTTTAGGATATATCTTCCTTCCCCCTTTGGATATTTCATTGAAGAGAGAGAGTTTATTAGATGGTAAGTTGATGATATCTTGGTAATATATCGAAGTCCAGAGGTCGTTAAGTAGGAGTAAGGCATGGAGCTTGTTCAATGGTTAGTATAGGGCGTCTTCTTGTATACTAGAGTAAAGTGATGGTTGGTTAAGTTAGGAAAAATTACTATTAGTTATTCCAAGGATTGGGTGTCTGGTAATGGAATGTATATCATTTGATTTGCTAAATTAAGCAGTCTGCAGAGAGCTTTGTTCTTTTTCTATCACACTGAATGCAGCGACATTATATTTATGGACTATCTAAATTTATTTCCTTACATACTATGCGAAGGCGTGATATTATGCACCATTTTATTGAAGAAGTTCAAATTATTTTACTGGTGTCATGTTTTTCTGCAGCCTGATCGTGTCATGGAATTCTGCAACAATAACGATCTTCAGTTGATAGTACGTGCTCATGAATGTGTAATGGATGGGTTTGAACGTTTTGCGCAGGGACATCTAATTACACTTTTCTCAGCGACCAATTATTGTGGTATGTGTGTCTCAATGCTCTGCTTACACGTCCTACTTCTTCTATCCTTAAGACACGCTCTGCTGTACAGGAACTGCAAACAATGCTGGTGCGATCTTAGTTTTGGGTCGAGATCTCGTGGTTGTTCCCAAACTCATTCATCCCATACCTCCAGCAATCTTGTCACCAGATCCAGAACACATGGAGGATACATGGATGCAGGTAACTTTACTTTTCTAATGGCTCTTACTCTAACATCAGTTGTCATGTCTGTATTGATTCTTTTGGGTTTCTTGCAAACAGGAGCTGAATGCTAATCGGCCACCGACGCCCA
Source organism: Sicyos baderoa (assembly GCA_037832685.1). NCBI lineage: Eukaryota > Viridiplantae > Streptophyta > Magnoliopsida > Cucurbitales > Cucurbitaceae > Sicyos > Sicyos baderoa. The sequence continues at coordinate 8,269 of JBBMEF010042624.1, forward strand.
CAAGAGGTCGGCCACAAGTTTCCAATGATCGGGGCTCTCTTGCTTGGATGTAGTTGATGATTTTTTTATTATGCTGAATTACGGGTTGTGTGGAGCCTGGTCCTTCTGATGCTATCTGTATATAGCACTATGCTGCCTCATACAGAAATATCCAATTGGATCTTTAACACAAAATAGCAGATGAAGTTCTGATTTTTCGACACAAATGATAGGCCTTACAAGATATTCTCAAGAACCAAGTTGCTAGTGGTGAGTTAGATTTAGTTTCGCTTCTCTTGTGCTGCAAGTTGATGGTGAGTTTTGACCATCCCTTGTATATTGAGCCACAGGCAGGTGGAAGTTAGCGCGGTATCCCGTCCCACGCTGTTCTTTTTTCACTTCTCTATATATTCTTTAGAATCCTTGTTATAGTTCCATTATTACCATTTTTTTTCATGGAAAATGAAACTTTCCTTCGCTGTGAGATGTAATTTCTTAGAATCTTCGTGGGTGTCCTATTGTGTATCATATAGAAGATGGTTGAATTCTGTAATTTTTTTTTCTTGTTTGCTTTGTACATTATAGAGTTCATGTAAAGATAAAAAGTGCCTCTTTTCCCTCGTTCTAAATCGAATCGAGTCGATCATTTATGAAGTTTCTTATTTCTTGTTTGTTCATCGATTTTGCTCTACTCTAATTTCTGCAACTTCGTCGTATCACTTGAATTTTGTGTTTTAAATTTTGATTCAGGGTTGCTACGAAGTTGGCATTGTTGCTTGGAACTCTCAACAATGGGCTGTGTGCGGGTGTTAACAGCTAAATGCCAGATGAGTTGAGAAGTTCGTTTGGGTCTCTTTTCAAAATAAAAGCTTGTTGGTTATTAGTATCCTAATTCTTTTTCCTTATTATTCTGTAAAAGTATTTTAATGTGTAGAAAAAATGTTTGTATTATTGAATGACCTTAGTTAAGTCTTATTTTCAAAATGGCAATGCCAATGTAAATTATAGTGTTCTTTTTTTAGTTCAATAATAGGGAGCTTGATCAAATCCATCACTTTTTTTTTTTTTTTGAGAAAAAATTCATGACCTTTTAGTTCATAATACATTAACGCCGTTGAACTATTACTCTTATCAGGCATATAAATTAGCGTTAAATGGTTAGTTTTGGCAATCTAGATATATAACTATGTGACCTGAGTTTAAAAAAATATTAGCTTAGAATTTTGTGGACAAATCTTGTGGATCGTAGGAGTTTGGGGGCGCAAGAAGAGTTAATTTGGTTAATGATTAGAGACTAGAATGGATAAAATATTATTTTTCAATTTTGCCTGATAAGAGTAATAGTTCAACGGCGTTAATGATTAGAGACTAGAATGCAAAAAGGTCATGATTTCAATTTTGAAAGTCGGTATTTGACTCTCATTTATTTGAGAGTAGTATTGCTCTCTCTATATAGCTTTGTGTCATGATTTCAATCTTGAAAATTGGTATTTGGCTCTCATTTATTTGAGAGTCGTATTGCTCTCTATATAGCTTTGTGGTCCCATTTTTCCAATTTGTACTTAAAAAGTGTCACAATAATGCACGGGGAGATTCCTTGTATGAGGATGTTTGTTTGTACGTGTTGCATGGGAGAATCCTCAATGAGCAAGGATGTTTGTTTATATGTATATATATCACACACAATATTAGGGTTAGAGCTTCATGGTCAATCACAACGGCTAATGAGCTCAACATTCTTATTGCAAGCTGTTTTGTTTGACCATATGTTTCCCCAATCGGCTAACACGGATGTGAATATTAATGAATCTTGTAAGAAATATTGTATCACGAAAATGTATAAAAAACAAAAATCTGTGAAATTTTAATTATTTAAGTTATATATGCTTCAAGTACGTTTATCTAAATCAAGTATACACAATAATAGAATACAAGCACGATAAATAAGTATGAATGTGAATAATTTGTTAAAAAAAATTGTCATAAAAGAACACTATTCATGCATAAGTGATACTATTTTGTAGAAGAAACGTCAAACTTCATTAAGCTGATAAAATGGTCATTAGACTATAATCCTAATTGTCAATTGCTAAGTTATGATGTCAAAAGTAATTTTTGAAAAATAATTATGCTAAAAAAGTGGGCCAAAAGTTAGATAAAATTTAACGAATGATGCGCCAAGTTGGAATGGAGAGAGAAGATAAAATATGAGACATCTAATTTGAGAGTTTCCTTTCACCATTCTGAATTGAACTTTGAAGGTTTAAGTTTATACAACCATACTTATCTTCATATTCTTTTTCCTTTCACCATTAGGTTTCATAGGACCATTACAAAAGACCATTCCAATTGGAGAGAAGGGAGAAAAAAGTGTAATCCTTAAATAAAGATGATCTTTTAATCCAATCCAAGATAAACAATAGATTGACAAAATTCATCATTGAAGGCAGCTTTGTCAGTTTCTTTCTTTCCCCATAATCCCCAGAAAAAAGCTCATTATTATCTTCATATTCAACTTTTCAAAAATAGCTGTTTAAAATAAATGGTCCAAGCTTCTAATCCTATAGATGGGCTAATGATAGATGGAATGGGATGGTAAAAAAGAAAATCCAACCCAAATTTTTAAAATTAAACAAACATTATAACTTATATTAAAACTCGAAAAACACCATATTTTTAAAACCCCCTTCAAAAAGTGAGAATGCTCTTTCATCCCTTTCAATAATAAAAAAAAAAATAGTAACAGTAATAATTTATATGGTGGATCTTAATATAGGAAAAATACAAATCTATCATTGTTCTACCATTTCCATATTCGTTAATTTGTTCTCCCTTTCCTCAAATACATCACATCAGCCTTGAAAGTAAGTTCATAGAGATAGATTAGCTAACCTCATGGAATCACTTTCAGGGGCAGCTGAGTTTATTGGCTTCTCGAGCCCTCGCATTGCAGGCATACCATTGCCATCGTGATTTCCAACCCGCCATGATCGATCCTTCTCTCTCTGAGTCTTCTTGTGGTGTTTTTGAGATTCGTTTGGCTTCTTTACAGAGACACTTGGCTTGGCCAGTCCATTTGCTATGTCAAATGAATCGAGATATTCAGACACACGTTCAAGACCAGAGGCGTTTTCACTATCCACATTTGAGGAGTCCTCGACGTCATCCGAGTTTGAGTCTCCCGTGGTTGCGGCATCTCCGTCCTGAATACCATCCTCACTTGACACTCTTGAGGGCAATTCATAGTGTGGAATCTTCCCATCAACGTAATCCTTCAAAATTTGGCGGGAAGCTCTGGTTTCATCAGGCAGCCCACTAGAAGCAACATAACCACGGGAGACACAATATGCTTTCAGAAGTTCTGATGCTAGGGGCGGCCGAGACTGTGGCTCGTATGGCTTTGGTTTGGGTAGATTGATCTTGTACACACTCTCAATCACATGCCTTGGGACTCGATTGGCGACAACCTGAATGGCCTCTCTGTGCTCTGTCATTCGATCGATAGGCAATACTCCATATGCAATCATTTCATATCTCGAGCTTGAAAATGAAGGAAACACCAAACCAGGGCAGTCACATAGCGTAAGCTTCTCAGAAATAATGAATGTTTGGAAGTGCTTTGTCTTCCCGGGAGTGGAGGTGACTCCTGTTCGTTTCTGGCCCACTAAAGCATTAATTGTTGAGCTCTTTCCCACATTTGGATACCCAACAAATCCCACCATGACACTACTCGACGAATTTTCGTTTCTTTTTCCATGTGGAGAACGATTATCTGTTTGCCTTGTAGAGCTAGTGCTTGATGTCGTTCTCTTCTCCGCAATCTGTTCTGCCTCATACTGTAAACGAGCCAGAAGCTCTTCCCCACCACATATTTTCGTATCAGGATCATCCGTACCATCCTGGGCTTCATTTGTGTTCCACTGGCAGCTAAGCTGTTTCCCATCTAGAGCAGCAGAAGCTGCTTTAGCAGACCAAAACAAATATAATATCTCATGCCCACCGAAAAATTCTGCCCATTTCTTCCTGCTCATAAGTATTGACATGAATTGTTTGTTTATTAAAAGACCACAAAAACATAGACTAACATTCCACTGGTAATCACACTAACCTGACAGAGTAAGGTAGCAGATCTGCCTTGTTCACAAGAAGCATGGTCCTTTTGTGCTGATCAACCTCTTTTGCATATGCCTGCAGTAACAACAAAAACCGGCCAAAAGGAAAAACTAAGATGATTAGACATGAAGACACAAAGGCGACATGTTGCAAACTATGATAGGGGTATTAGAGTCAGAAAGAAGAAGCTAGGTATTAGAGTCAGAAAGAAGAACTAGGTATTAGAGTCAGAAAGAAGAACTAGGTATTAGAGTCAGAAAGAAGAACTAGGTATTAGAGTCAGAAAGAAGAACTAGGTATTAGAGTCAGAAAGCGACATTCAGTTATAACATGCCTGTTGAAAAATTACTTGATCTTTAATATATACCACTTATCGATGTAGTGGAAGTGATCTAGATTCTAATTATGGCAATAGCAAATATAAATAATTGGAGTAAAGAGAAAAGCTCAATGATAAAACACATCCAATGATTATAAATAAATGATTTTAAGTAAAGAAATACAAAATGTTATGAAGTACATTCAAAACCATGTAAATGATTCGATGGTCTAATAAAGACGAAATATATAAGCTCAATGTACCAAAATATTATATCAATGGAAAAAAGGATAACGAATAAGTCAAATATTTCTCATTCAAGTATCAAATATCTTTTATTTTATTGCTTTTTCAGAACTAAAGAAAATTACAAAAGATCCTCACACCAAGTGTATAACTTGTATTCGAGTATCCCCAGTTTTCTTGTTTTATTCATATTTCAGTTGAGGATGAGAGGGAAAGTTGTTCTAGAAAGATAAATGGTTAGGCGATAGACCCCTTGACCCTGTTTCCTCGACTTTATCATTTTTCTTCTATTAAAAACTGTTAGTGGCCAAAATTTTGTCGAGTCCTCCGCTAAGCATCGTCATTTGTTTGATAGCAAGACGTTGGAGGTTATTGAACTACTTTCTTTGGTGGGGGAGTTTTGTTGTTCTCTTGAGAGGAGGGATTAGAGTTGTTGGAGTCCATGTCCAGTTGAAAGTTTTTCCTACAATAAGTCCTTTTTGTTTTAATGTATTCTTATCTTAACTGATCCCTCCTTCGATGGAGGATTCTATTTTTGCCTCGTTGTGGAAGATGAAAACTCTCTTTTTTTCTTTTTTGAAAACTGGGAAATTAGAGTTTGCTCCACTATATCCATTGTAACCATGCCCAACCCTAGGCCAGACACCGAGAGACATCGAAGGAAATGAGACATGAGAGATGTCTACAAATTAATGTCACAGATGAGTCTCAAATCTAGGAGATTTTTTGGCATTGAGGGATGACTTGGATCATGTTCTTTGGCATTGAGGGATGACTAATGAAGTCTGGAGTCATTTACATGCAGATTTTTGTTTGGCTTTGGTTAGGGACTATAGGAAGATTTTTTTTTTTTTATATAAGAATCATTGTCATTATATAATGGGGAATTTGCATGTATATTACAATAAGATAAAAAAATTGAGTAAATAGCAACTTTTTGAAAATATTTGCA
>JBBMEF010042644.1:0-13875 GCA_037832685.1 Sicyos baderoa
AAAAAAAATTATATTAAAAAAAGAATTAAATAATATAAAAACACTAATATTATATTTTTAGAAATTGAAATAATTTATAAATACATATTTGACCAATTAGAATTGGAAAGTAAAATAATTTAGAAATAAAGATATAAAAAAATAATTGAAACATCAAAAAATCAAATCTGAAATTTATATATATATATAAAAAAAAAAAAAGAAATCTGAAATAAATAAAACCTAACCTGAGAATTGAACCCAGGATCAAAAATAGCACAGTTACCACAGAGAAACTCCAATTTTTAATATAAAGGCATGGAGTTTCTCACTTTCAAGCCAAATAGTAGAAACGTTTTTTTTTAAATTTTGGAAACAAGAAACGAGATCGTTACCAAACAACACTGTTTCTAAAAAAATAGAAACAGAAACGAGAAACAGGAAACGAGAATGTTACCAAACGGGCCCTTAATTTTTAATTTTTTGTTTTTGAAATTTAAGCATAATCTCACTCAAATTTTCTACCATGTATTCCACCATTTCTACAATATATTCATCTTTGTTAAAAAAAAAGTAGATGAATACTAACTAACTTTTGATTTTTTTTTTTAATTTGGTTTGATTTATGCCAATATAAATAAGAAGTAGGTATACAAATAAGAAAAAACATAAGATAAATTAGTTGCTACAAACTTACATTTAAAAAATTAAAAAACAACAAGTCAAATAATTATCTTACTGTTCTTCCAACAATAATGATTGTTATCATTTTTCTTTTCAATTTAACAAAAGACGAACGACAGGTAAGGGGGTTGAAAAAAGTCGTGACCAAAAATTAAGACGAATTATGAAACTAAAGAAAGGCAGGTGGATAGCATTTTATTGAAATGTAAACTGTTTATTTATTTTTGTTTTCTTTTGAGAAATTTCGAGGAAGTAGCCAAATAATCAATTAACTAACCGTGACAAATAGTGGATAGCTGTTTAATTCTGTTGCCCGCTCTACGTTATCATGATGTAATTTAGAACCTTCTTTTATTTTGTTTTTTTCCATGAGAATAAAAGTATATAAAGTGGGTTACAATACGATTCAGTTCTATTTTCATCTTTAGATTTTCAAAACTTTAATAAAATTTATAAATTTTCAACATAATTCCATTTATCGAATGGATTAGTAGTGCGATCGGTTATTTAAATTGGTGTTAATCAATTTTCATTCCAGGGTCACGATTCAATCTTAGAATCAGTATTTGTAATAACATTTCTCCAATTTGAACTAAAAAAACATTATTCCATTTTAATCGTGTTTTAATTTTGTTTTTAAACTTTCAAATAATTTAATTAAATTTTAGTCTTTCTATAAAAAGTTACAATCCTCTTTTATATAAATTTTATGAATATGTTCGTATGTTTTCTTATTATTAAATTAATTTCAATTAATAATAACTTCAAATTTTTCATAGAGATCAATTTTTTTTTTTTTAATTTAGCCCAATAGAGTAATAGCTCAACCAACATTAATGCTCAACTATCTTTTAGATGTTTTGGGTTCGAGTCTCCCCACCTCCAATCATTGAAATCTTAAAAAAAAAAAATCAAAATTTAAAAATGGCTAAATTATAGAAAATGCCCCCATACTTTGAAAAGTTTCAAAAATGCCCCAAAACTTCAACAAAAGTTTCAAAAATACCCTTGAAGTTTGGTTTCAAAAATACCATTGAACTTAAAAAAAAAATCAAAAGTACATTGACTTAAAAAAAATATTACACTTTTATTTGAATAGCATTCTTGATCTTTTAACAACTTAAAAAATTATTTTTACTAAAAAATGGTTATATTTTTTCCTCTCTTCATATGTATTTTCTCCATATGCATTCATACACATTTGATCTAGTTTTTAAAAACAAATATAAGATGTGGATACAAAAGAAAACTCAATGGATGAAATAGTTGTTAAATTTCAAAAAAAAAAAAAAAAAAACAAAACAACTATCAAATCCAGCCTAAATTGTTGTTATGATGAATTTTGAAATATAAATAAATATTTTGAGGTAGAATTTAGTTCAAATATTTAAAAATTAAAAATAACTTATAATTGTTTTTATCGATTGTAGCTTAAATTTATTTAAATAATTGAGTTACTTATTTGTAACTGGATTTAAACAATTTACAATCACTAAGCGATTTTCATCCAAATTATCATTACTTAAAAAAAAAAAATATTTTTACTTTATTCATATGTTTTTTCGCCATGAAAAATAATGAACATAAATATATTATCAACTTTTGAATAATAATGTGACAAAAAAAAAAAGTTTCAAAATTCAAAATAATAATCATCATTCTTAATTTTTTTTCAAAAAATTATTGCTTGGATGAATTTTGAAATATTTGGAGGTAGAGATTTTTTCAAATATTCAAAGTTTAAAAATAATTTATTATTATTTTAATCAATTTTGAAGCTTAAATTTGTTAAAATAATTTTGTTACTATATGTTCGAAAACTAAAAAGTATGAAATTTCATTTCAAAATTAATGTACTGAACTGATTTACAATAAAACAATGAAACCACTGCGCCACTGACTCTTTCGATTAATGTGAGATTTTTAACACAATTCAAGTATAAATCATTAATATTTACATAAAAATAATTCACAAGTTAGAAATATAAAAGTAAAATTTGTCTTTTACGAACACAATTAAATATCTATAGTAATATTGAAACAAATTTTAACAATTTCATCATTATTTTATGTTTTTATAAAATTAAGGGTACTTTTGAAACATTTTACAAGTTTAGGGGTATTTTTGAAACCAAATTTTAAAGGTTTCTATCCAAATTTTACGACAAATGTATTTTTGAAACTTTTGTTAAAATTTGGAGGAATTTTTGAAACTTTTCAAAGTTTGAGAGCATTTTTTACACAACCTCATAATATAGGAGAATTTTTTATAATTTAGTCTTTAAAAATTAAAATTGAACATTTTAAAATTAAAGGAACAAAATCAAATATACTTTGAATTAAGCTTTTTAAAGGTATAAGAACAAACTGGAATAATACTCAAAATTTAAGCACAAATGGGAACATTAACCATGAAAAATCTATTTGGTTATAATTCCGTTGCCTGCTCTACGGTCATTGTGGAGGGAAATCCCAAACTCATGTTTAATATATTTCTTTTAGGAGATTTCTCATGTATAATAAAAATGTCAAACTATTTTTATCTACTCCATAAAATTAAAATCAATTCATTTATAGTAAGAAATCTATATTGAATTCTATCACTAATAATAAATTATGTGCTATAGATAAATTATTTTTTATGTTGCAAATATAATACAAGAGTAGAATGTGCTGCATGCTTACAGTAAATTCTCATTTCTAAATTTGTATTTTTCCAACTTTACAACAATTGATGTAGTGGTTCAAACTCACGATCCTTCGGTCATAAGCGCTCTTCTACCGCCGACTTATTCTTCACTCGAAAATTTTAAATGTATATCTATAAATTACTTTAAATTTTAAAAAATTATTGACTATGAGATATAAATTTGATTGGTATTATAAATATATTTCTAATTTGACTATTCATAAAAAAAAAACTCTTATAAAGAAATTCAAAAGTTTCAATTTTGTACAGGATTATGATTAATTCAAGGTTAAATATCATTTTGATTCATGTACTTGAAAATTTATTTTAATTTTTGTTTTTAAACTTTCAAATATTTAACTTTAATTAATTATTTTTAATGAAAATACTCTATTAATCTATTTTTTTTTTTTAAAATGGTGTCTATTATAAATATGTCCCCATTTTATCTTTGCTTGTATTAAAATTAATAACATTATCGAATCAATTTTGATTAATAATAATTACAAATTTATCATTATCAAATCCAAAAGTTTAAGAAACAAAATAAAATAAATATCAAAAGCAAATTCAGTTTTAAAAATTTGAATTTTGAACTTTAAAAAAATAAAATGGTAATAAAACATTTAATTTACTATTTTTGAATTGTAATTAGGGATCATTTTGGGCTTTACGGTGAGCCCAGTCCAATACACAGGGTTTGTGAAAAGTGGAACCGGAGCATGTGACCCAAATTACGAAGCCGAATTGAAAAGGAAAATTAGAATATTATGTATTTGTTTGGTAATTGGAAATATTTGTTTGGTAATTGGAAAGCAGCCTGTAAGAATGATATCTTCAAGAGTTGCGATAATTTGGCGACCGTCTTCAAGAATAGTGGTAACAGCGGAAAGAGGTCGCCGGATCTTGACTCCTTCAGCTTCATTCTCTTCATCTTCTTCGCTTCCTTCTCGCAAACTGGTTCTGTACTCGAAGCCCGGATGCTGTTTGTGCGACGGCCTCAAAGATAAACTACACGCCGCCTTCCTTCTCGCCGGCCCTAACTCCCTCCGCGACGTCGATTTACAGGCACTCCTTTCATTCCCCTCTCTCTCTCTCTCTCACATTGCATTGCGATTCCTTTCATGTTTTCATTTGGTTTGGTTTGGAGCAGGTGAGGGACATCACTACCAATCCGGAATGGGAGAGAGCTTACCAGTATGAGATTCCCGTGCTGGCCAAAGTGCTATCTGATGGCTCAGAGGTTGCTTCTCTTCATTCATTCATTCATTCCTTTCTTTGTTTCTTTGTTCATTGATTCGTTTGTATTTTCATGGTTTTAGCTTATTTGGGAATGTTTTGATTTTTTTGCCTCTGCTATGATGCCAAAACTCGGGAGTTCCTTCATGAGGGAGCTGGATTACTCGTGTTCAATTAATCTTGTACGACTCTTTTCTAACTCTGGCTCGAATGGGAGGGAATTGTTGCTCAGTAGGTGTCTCTTTTTTGATGTGATCATAAAAAGAAATAGTATAAATCTTGAGGCTTGTGATGAGTAAGAAGTGGCTGAACAGTGGAGCTGTGACATTACAAGATGGTCGTTGAATGATCTTGGAGTCCCAAATCCCAATTATAGGAGAAAACAGCTTCAAAACTAGCTAATTACAGCAACTTCCTTTGTTCTAGAGGTGGAAGACTCACCCTTGCCAATGCAGCTCTTTCCAACATACCAACTTATTGTCTATCTATCTTCAATTGCCTTGTGAAAGTGATTTGTTGATTACAAAAGTTTATTCTAGATTTTTTTGGAAAGATGCAGCGAAAAGAAAATGGAAGCATCTTAGTCAACTGGAAAACTACTGCTATTCCTATTGTAAAATGTCTGCTTGCTTAAGAAATGGAGTTGGCGATCTATGAAAGAAGATCTCATCTTCTGGAAGAAGGTTATCACCAGAAAATACTCTTTTTAGAAAAGGTGACTAGATTCCAAAGCCTCATAAACATGGACCTATCAAAGGTTCTTGGAAATCTATCTTCAAAGCTTGCGATTCAATTGACAAATGGTATCAAATAAACCTCAGTAAAGGTGATAAGATTCGGGTTTAGGAAGATAAATGTATGAATTAACAAGCTCTTAAATCATTCAGAAGTTTTATTGTCTCTTTGTCAAAAGACAACTTTATTAACCAATGTTGGCCGATCTCTTCTATTGAGTGGTTTGTTCCTGTAAGAAGAAATTTGACCGATGAAGAAACAGTAGAGTGGGTTGAGCTTCATAGCCTCCTTTAGACGAAATACCCTTCTTAATTCAAAGGATTTCAAATCTTGGATCCTTGTTTAAGACGGTCTGTCTTTTAGTTAATTCTTCAACTTCTAAACTTTGTGCTTGTCATCCTCCCATCAGTGTGAATCCGATAAAGCTATTTGGGGGTGGGGATGGGGCTGGCTAGATTGTCTAAGAAAGTGAAAGTACTCCTATAGATTTGCGTCTAGGGAAAGTTAAATACGGGAGATCTTTTGCAAAGAAGATGACAAACTTGCTCCATGTCTCCAAACTAGTATGCGATGTGTAGATCGAATAATGAAAATCAGGGTTAAAAAAATAATCAAAATCAACACCATCTGTTCTTTTTTATGCACAACAATTCGATTTCTATGAGCTAGAATTTTGAAGTGTTTTAGGCTTCGTTGTGCCTCCCAAAAATTGATAAGGCTATTCTACGACTCTTTTTTTTTTTGAAACTGGGAAATCGGAGTTTCGCTCCACTATACCTGGGGTAACCATGCTCATCCCTAGGCAGACACTGGGAGACATCGAAGGAATGGAGACACTGGAGGTGTCTACAAATTAATGTCACAGGTGAGTCATAAACCTGAGACCTTGAGGGAAGCACACCTTCAAAGCCGAAGACTTCAACCACTATGCCACCCCTTGGGGACTTCCTACAACTCTTTTGAACTCCATCGAAAGAGGAAGGTCATATTCTGCTGAATAATGTTATTACTTATTACGAAGCTGTTGTGGAAACTATGACTTGAAAGAAATCAGTAGGTCTTCAAAGAAAACTCAACTACTTCTGATGGGCTATGAGAATGTATTAAACTCTTTGCATCCATCAGGTGTCATTCTAATTCTTTTTGTAATTACATTATTTCAAGCATTTGGGTTAATTGGAAGTTTTTTTTATAAAAAACTTTTGGCCTAATTTCCCTTTCCTCTAATTTCTTTCTCGTTTCAAAGTTCGACTCGAGTAAAATAATGACTCTCTCTCATCAGACATTTTCTCTCGCTTCTCTCTTTCTCCTCCGCCTCTCAACAACCCACCTCACCCCCTCCGATGAACACCATTAAGCTCTTCCATTATGACTCAGAACCAAGTTTTCAGGATAGACAATAAGCGTTTCTCTTTAGATGTGGACGGCCCAAGGTTCTTTTCCATCACAGAAGTGAACCGGAACAATAGTCTCCTTGTATCGTTTAAATGGGATGTCTTGTCTTGGGTCATCAACAATTTGGAGCGTCTATGCATAATTGCACTGAATCACAAATTTTTCAAGAAGCATCGACAGGGAGAAACTATCTTTTGGCTGGAGAAGATATCTAACAAACGTGGCCACTGTGCAGATATCATCAAGCTCGGACCCAATGGGAGGATAATAAGACTTATGGTTCCTATTGGCATAGAGAGAAAAGGTTGGAGATCTACTGAAATGTTCATATACTTTTTCCTCTGCAAAAATGGACAAAGAGAATGAAGAGGTCCACTCCATTAATGCATCAACAATCCTCCAGACCTCATTTATTGAAAAGGGAACTTTGGATGACAAGGGTAGAAACCCTCCCAAGTGTGACATCCTTGACGCATTTAAGAAGGAGAACATAGAAAGAACGGTGCTGGCTAATGATAGGAAAAAGATAGGTTTTATATCTAAAGAAGGTGATATCTACTCCCACATTTTGCTACTCTATTTTTATCTAAAGTTGTTATTTTTCAGAGAGAAAAATTTCATGATAGTTAGGTTGAATTGGGGAAAGCGATTAAAAGGGAAGTCTCTTGTATCAGAGTAGCTATCAACCCTCTCACTCCAGACAAGGCGTTAATGTCGTGCATAGACATTGAGCAAGCTCATACCCTCAACGCCATTAAAGACTGGTACAAAGTGAGAAATTTTCGAGTTAAGTTCCATCCTTGGAGCTCTGAAAATCTTTACAAGTAACCTAAAATCCTCTGCTATGGAGGTTGGATCCGGATTAGAAATTTCCCTATCGATCTTTGGAATCTAGAAGCATTTAAGTCGATTGGGAATGAATGTGGTGGATATATCGAGACCGCCAGTCAATCTCTATTATCACGATTAAATTTAATGGAAGCTTGCATCAAGGTATCGCATAATGAACATGGTTTTCTCCCTAGTGAGATCTTTGTCAAGCCCCTAACCTCCCCTGCCATTAGAGTTCTATAGACACTATCTCCACAGATGCTTTCGCCTTGGGCTATGAACAAAAAGTTCACAGAAAAATTCCTTAAACATATGCAGAAGGAAACATTAGCACATCATCGATCAGTTCTTTCCCGTTGGAGAAGAAAGGTGTACAGACGAAGGAAAAACAGGGGACTAAATAGGGCATTATCAATCTGTTAGACAAAGGTACATAGCCTCGATCCTATAAATCTTCCATGATTGGTGCTACAAAATGGGAACTTGCCAAAAATCAGAATTGTGCCCAATCAACATCTTTTGTCACAATTAATGCTTGTTTGAAAAAGAAACCTTCCTCGACATCCTTCAATCCTGACCGTTCTTCCTCTTATCTTGTGGGACCTACCTCTCCAAAGGCCAACCTTATCTCTAAACAAATTACCCCCGAGAATTCCTCGTTGGAGCTAACCATAGTTCCGTTCAAACAAAAATCCTAAACTAAACCATGCTCACCTATCTGTATGGTGGTCCCCATTATTGAGCCACCCCAAACCAAATTAACCAGATCATTATCTTTACCCTCCCCACACACCATCTTATTAACAAAACTTATTCTTATCAACAACTCTTCTACAACCTTTGCCGTGGGTACCAAACAAACATCAAATCAACCTTTCTCCTACTCAGAAACAGAGGGAGAGTGTTCCTCACCAGGAAACACCTCTCCCTCTCTGAATCTCATCTTGAAATGGCCATCCAACCCACCCAGATGGACCTTGAGCTATCCACAATGTTCACCCAACCTTAGGAGGGAGGTTTTTCTTCACCAGTTCCCCTTAGAATGGAAGCACCAGAAGTGATGGCCATAAAAGGAATGTCCGAGGAAGATGTTCTGGATGATCTTAATGATTTTTCTACTGAAGAAGAAAAGGATTTGATTAAGAAATTATTGCAGAGACAAAATTATTGACCCAACATCTCTCTTTTCATTATTGTTTTCGTGGATGACTGAGGAAGGTATGTGCATTATGCCGATGCCCTCTTTAAAAAACACTTCCTCTGCATTCAAGAAAAAAACAAAGTGTATGAGGGAATTGCAAAGTTTATCCACTAAAAGTCTGCACCCAGGTAGTATATTGGCTCGCTTCTCCCTAAATGATTATTGTATCTTGGAATATAAGGGGTTGGTGTGAAATGTAACTGAGTAGAATGGAACTCTTTATCTTATTCAATGAGAAATGTACGTATATATTGCATATATATAGACTTGAAGGAAACTAGCTACGAATATGAAATTATGATAAAGGTTGTGACTAAAAATACTTCTAAACTCTAACACTCCCCCTCAAGCTGGAGCATATACATAAATCATGCCTAGCTTGTTACACAAATAATTCACTCGCATATGCAGTGGACACCAATTTTTGTTGTATTTTTTCACGAACAAAATGATAATCAATCTCGATATGTTTAGTTCGCTCATGAAACAATGGACTCGAAGCGATATGCATAGCTGCTTGGTTGTCACACCATAACTTGATTGGAGTCAGAACCTTGAAGTCTAATTGAACCAGGAGTTGATTCAACACTTGATCGAGAGACTACATTTTGCTTTTTACTTTTCCAAGAGATCAGGTTACCACCCATGAAAACATAGTACCCAGAAGTTGACCTCCTATCAGCTGTGCAATACTTTCGCTTCAGCTAAAGAAGGAAGAGTAAGTTATGTGCCCGGTAAGATGAGTTTATCGCTGTTCCATATAGATTACTCTTTAAGGTCTTGATTTAATCTCTTGATCCTGCCCAGTCAGCATCTGAAAAACATTCAATTCTCATATGACCATGATCTTTATACAAAATCCCACGTCCAGGTGCCGCTTTCAAATAACATTGAATTTGTTGTACTACTGCCCAATGATTCACAATAGGTGACGACATAAACTGATTCACAATGCTCACAGAATAAGCTATGTCTGTCGTGTCACGGTAAGATAATTCAATTTTCCTACTAACCTTCTGTACTTCTCAGGATCTTCAAATGATTTCCCCTTGCTTCGTAAAATGCATACTAGGCATTATCGGAGTATTGCACGGCTTGACTCTCAATTTTCCTGTTTCTGATAGTAGATCAAACACATATTTCCTCTGCGATAGAAAGATTCCTTTCGTGTTTCTTAGTACTTCAATTCCCAAGAAATACTTAAGCGAGCCCAAATCTTTAGTGTGAAATTGACTATGAAGAAACGATTTAAGGGACAATATACTCGACGTATCACTTCCAGTAATGACAATATCATCAACATATACAACTAGTAAGATGATACCACTCGTTGACCGACGATAGAAGACATAATGATCTGATTTGCTTTTCTTCATTCCAAATTGCTCAATTGCTTGACTAAATTTTCCAAACCAAGCTCGTGGGCTCTGTTTCAATCCATATTAAGACTTTCGAAGACGACATACCTTACCTTCACTCTTTTCCCCCTAAGCAACGAACCCTGGTGGTTGCTCCATATATACTCATTTCCAATGAAATTGTAGAAGAGTATCGAGTTAGGAAAAAGATAGGATGAATCTTAAAGCTTGATCTGGAGAAAGCCTTTGATTGTGTGGATTGGAAATTTCTTGAAGAGGTTCTTTCCCTTAGAGGATTTCATAGCAAGTGGATCAAGTGGATTATGGGATGTATAAGAGATCCAAAATACTCGGTATTCATTAATGGAAGACCCCAATGTAGAATAAAGGCTTCAAGGGGTTTAAGGCAAGGAAATCCTCTCTCTCCTTTCTTATTCCTTCTTGTAAGGGACGTCTTCAATTCCATGGTTGTTAACATTTATGATAAAGGTATTTTTGAAGGTTTCAAGGTTGGAAAGTTTAATGTTCATGTTCCATTGCTTCAATTTGCAGATGACACCTTGATATTTTGTAAAGATGACGACCACATGTTGGAAGCTCTTGTCAAAACCATTGAACTTTTTGAATGGTGCTCTGGCCTAAAGGTCAATTGGGAGAAATCTTCTATTTTGGGGATAATACGGATGTGGGGAGAAGATTGCTAGCCTCCAAGCTTAATTGTAAAGTTGAAACTCTACATTTCTCTTATATTGGGCTTCCCCTTAGTGGTTATCTAAAAAATCTATCATTTTGGCAGCCGGTGTTGGATAAAGTTCAAAAGAAACTTGATAAATGGAGGCACTTCACCCTATCTCATGGCGGTAGATTATTTTTATGCTCTTTAGTAATATCCAACATGCCCTTATACTACATGTCGATATTTCAAAAGCCTCCTCAAGTGACTCTATCTCTTGAAAAAATGATTCAAAAGTTTCTCTGGGCTGGTTCAGAAAATGGAAGTTTGAGTCATCTAGTCTGTTGGAACAAAGTATCCAATGCAAATGATAAAGGAGGTTTAGGTTTGGATTCTTTTCACAACAAAAACCTTGCTTTACTTGCTAAGTGGGGGTGGAGATTCTTTAAAGAACCAAAAACTTTATGGCCCTCGGTCATCGCTAGTATTCATGGTATTGTCTCACCAGGTTGGAAACTCCAAAGGAAATCTGCTTTGAGTCCTAGAAGCCCTTGGATGAATATCTCAAGAATCTGGGCATCTTTCCTACACTTAGACATTTATAAAGATTGGAAATGGGAACCTTAGTTGTTTTTGGCATGATTTGTGGATTGGCAACATGATACTGAAGTACCAATCCCAAGCTTATATTCCCTATCTTTACAAGGATCATTCTCTCATACTGGGATAATCTCACACTATCATGGCATATTGAGTTCAAAAGAGGGTTGAAAGATGATGAAATTATGAGTTTTGAAGGCCTTCTTAGCGTGTTATCTCAGAAATCAACTACAAACTCTTCAGATCTTCTTATTTGGAGTTTGGAAGCTTTTGAACAATTCTCAGTCAAATCAACATGTTCATTCTTATCCCCCAATCCTTATATTGACAAGCAACTTCTTAAGATTGTTTGGAAATCTAAGTGCCCAAAGAATATTAATATTTTTATTTGTGTGTTATTAAATGGCAATATAAATTCGGCTGAAGTTCTTCAAAGAAAGCTGCAAGGTCATTTGCTACAACCTTCCATATGCCTTCTCTGTTTAGCAGCCCCAGTAGATAATCTTAGTAATCATCTGCTCTTTTCCTGTCAGTACTCTTCTTATTGTTGGCAAAAGTTGTTAACCCTATTAAGCCTCCTATGGTATTCTCGAACAATACAAAAGGGAATGTCCTTCAGCTGCTACTTGGGCCCTACTTTCGCAACAAAGCTCTCTTTTTTGTGGATCAACTCATTTAAAAGTCTCGAGAAAAGCCAAAGAACCTTCCAGGATTCTCGTATGCCATGGCATTGTAAAAGTGATTCTGCACTATTAAAATTTTCCCTATGGGCTTCATTTTCGAAGGCTTTCTCTCGCTATTTCATTCAGCAAATTTCTCATAACTGGGAGGCTTTCTTCAACTTTCATTTTATGTTTGCACCTTCGTTTTGTGCTAAATAGACTCTGTTTTTTCTTTGGTGCATTTGCTCTTTTTCCTCTGTTTTTCTTTTCTGTTCTCTTTGTATCCTGTGCTCTTTTCCTCTTCAATTTATTAATGAAAGATTGGTGTTTTGTTTCTAAAAAAACATGCATTTAATTAATATGACACCCTTTTTTTTGTTTTCCTTCATTATTCTCATTTGGGCTTGCCCTTCCATGTTTACCTTGGGTCCATAATGGACCGTCCATTTGTCCTCTTTGGTTTCATTTTGATCCATCTTATTTTTTCCTTAAGCCCTTTACTAGGTCTGACTCTTCGAGGTTTTATCCCCATCAACCTTTTTTTTGGTGGCACATGGCAACAACAATTTTCCCATTCTCTTTTGTTCTGTCTCTTTTTGCGTTTCTTGATTGCACGTCGCGCACGGTTGTGGTCCCCGTCTTCTTCGACAACTCATGCCTCTACTATGGGTTTTATATTTTTTGCCCTTTTTGTCCCCACCTAGGCTTTGTCGCTAGTTGTAGTCGTAGATGGGGACAACAAGGGAAAAAAATATGGATTCAGACTCCTCATCCCCATTTGTCTGTATATTTATTTTTTACGATCTCGATCGTCTTTCCTTCCATGATATTTTTTTGTTTCTTCCCACCGTTTTTGTTTTTCCAGTTTCCATTTTCTCCCTTTATCCATTCATTTCTCTTACTCTATTTTTTTCATGTTCCGCATCTGTGTTCTTCGCTTGTCGATTACCTTTTATTAGCTCTTGTAGTGGTCTTGATATTCTACTTTTGTTTGCTTTCCCCTTGCTTTGATTCAATTATTTCTTACTATGCAGCTGCCATGTTTCTTCTGGCCTCTGTATTCCTTTCTCGGTTTCCTCACGATGATGATCTCTAGAGGCTTTTCCTTTCTCTTATCCTTGTACTCATAGGTGGGTTTCCTTGTTGTGCATTTCTATTTCACGCCTCTGTTCTTGTTGCGATGCACCCTTTATTGTCTCATGTTGTCGTGCTACTATCTCCCTGATTGGAGCACTTTTTCCTGACCAATTACATCTCATCTTTCGTAATATTTTCTTCTTCGTTTGTAGTGTTTTATCCTTATCGATTTTTTATATGGTCCTCGTTCTGTTTTTTCCACCTTTTTGTTTTCAGAAGCTCACTTATGTATGACTTCTATTGTCATGGGCTTGGAAGCACAAACACTTCTATTTTGACAACGTGTTTGTGTCGGACACGTGTACGACACTCGAAATTATGTGTCCTTTTTTATTTATTATTTTTAATTTCGGACACTTCACGGATGCACTATGGACACTTCATGGACACCTCATTTAAGACTTATTTGTTTCAAATGGCCGATAACACGACAACGGGTAGGACACTTCATGGACACCTCATTTAAGACTTATTTGTTTCAAATGGCCGATAACACCACACCGGGTAGTGTGGGTGGGTGGAGGACGTCGACGACGACGTTGATCAAAGATATATAGATTGTGATGGAAAAAGGAAAGAAAAGAGAAAATAGAATGGAGAAAAAGAAAAGGATGTAAAACTAAAATTTGGATATTGTTAAGGGTAGGCTTATAAATTCTTAGGCTTACAAAATTTTGTTGTGTGCTTTTGGT
>JBBMEF010042695.1:0-13866 GCA_037832685.1 Sicyos baderoa
TGTACAATGTCTTCCATGACCGGCAGCCGGTCATGGATGACTTAGATTTATGACCGGCAGCCGGTCATAAATGACTAAAGTCATCCATGATCGGCTGCCGGTCATGGATGTAGAGTCTTCCATGACCGGCTGTCGGTCATGAATGACTCTACTTCCATGACCGACAGCCGGTCATAAATGACTCTAGTCATCCATGACCGGCTGCCGGTCATGGATGTAGAGTCATCAATGACCCCGAAATCACGTTGGTCATCGAAGGTCATCCATGACTGAGTCATCGTTTAAAGTTTTTCAGTTCGTTGTCTATGTTTTTCTACGCTGTAGCAGACTTGTTACCGGAACTTCAACCGACATTTTGTTCAGAAGGATTTATTCAGACTTTTTCTCATTCTTGGTTATTTTACATTGTGTTTTTTATTTCTGAATTGTCTTCGTTGTTTACGAAGTTTACAGCATGTCTACTGTTATTTCTTTCATCACTATTTTTGTTCAGCACGTTATGAGTAGCTAGATTTATAGTTAGAGGGCCTAAGGGAAGCAGGAAAGTTCGTAAAAACGTAATAGTAACGAAATAGATGCCTGACATAGGGTGTATATTTTCGCTCACCACGTTGAGAAACCAGTGAGCATTCTTACTTGACTTCGAGAGGAGCAAGTGACGAACCCTCGTTAGCACTATCCTGATCGTAGGTTATAACGAACCCGCAGAAATAAGGTTCTCCTAGGAGCACATCTTACATCTATAAAGTTGAGTTCGAGAGAATCGACTAAGTACTCGAGAGAGTGTCGTTGAGAACTCGAGAGAGTTTGAGAATTGGATGTGTGGCTCGTTACCTTTCGCTGAATGCGAACCCCCTAACCCCTTAGTTCCCCTCACATCTTTTATCAATCATTTTACAATTTCAGATTACTGATCTACCAACAACCATTTACAACAAAATTGATTTACATTTTCTTGACCCTAGCACAAACACATATTCGCAATTAACGAAGTTCCCTGTGGATTCGACTTGGACTTACTATAATTAAACTTGCTGCACGAACGTGTATACTTGCACGCTTAGTTAATAGTTTCACACGAAGTGCGTTTTGTTAACTTCGTCAACGACGAAGTTGAGATTTGTCATATAACCCAATCATCCCTTAAGATAAATTTATTAGTTCATTTGTGTGATCACTATTTTTACAACAAGTAGCTTCACTTTCTGCACTTAATTTCTCTCCAGAGCCATTGAATTCAGAAGTGAGTTTCTTGCATTCATCAAGATTTTCTGTCAAACTCTTTGATGGATTCATTTTATAGGAGAGCAACCTTTCTCTTATATAGAGTTTATTAGGTAATTCTTTTTTTTATCAAACATAGATTGAAGTTTAAGCCATACCTTGTAGATTGAGTCCTCCTCCATAACTTGTCTGAATATGGAATCACTTATATTCAGCATGATTGTGGTGGTTGCTGTGTTTTCCATTTCCAATTTTGGTTCTTCAGTTAATTTCCCCAAGAGCTTGGCTGGATCTTCAATGGCTTGTTGAGCCTTTTGGGCAATCAAGATAATTTTAATCTTCTTTGCCCAAAGTGCAAAATCCCCTGTTCCAGTCAACTTGTTTATTTCGTATTTCGTTGTAGTAGCCATTGAGATTTATGCTTTAGAATTTTAAAGAAAACTTTCACTATGAACACTCAAAGATTGAGTTCTTGAAAGTTGTAGACCTTTTGAGAAAAAATGCTCAAACCAAAAGCTCTGATACCAGTTTTGTAATTAAACATGCCTACCTTAGTGCATTTTAGAATCAACTAAAGCCCATTTTGAATCAGCCCGAAGAGCAATGCAAGACCCAAAAAGTGAGGGATCTCCACGTGCCCTTGCAACCTGTCGAAGCTCTTCTGAGCGGTGCTCGACAGCTGGTTCAAACCTCTCGAACAAAACCTTCTCCTTCACTGTTCATCGTTCTCATTTCTCCATCTCCATGCGAGCGGCGAAACCATGTCGAATTTCAGAGGCCTCTGCAATCGGATACTTCGCTTAAGCCATGAAGATACATATCGGAGAATCGATATGTATGAACGGTAAGATCTATTTTGAAGCTTCTTCTTCCTTGATACTTCTTTTCTTCTTTACGAACTTATAACCTGCTTTGAATTCTTTGCAAGGAACATCACTCGAATGCAACACATATAGAGAGCAAAGAATAGAGAAGAAGAAAGAAGAGATAACACCAAGATATACGTGGTTCGGCAACCAGAGGCCTACACCACGGGAAGAACACATGTTAGAGATTCTTTATTTGCTTTTCAACCTCGATTACACAGAGAGCTTTGTACAGCCATGAACACTAACACATGCATCCACACACACCTCACTTTCTACACTCAACATTTAGAGAAGATACTTTTCATACCAGTTTTTCCTTCTCATTACAAGCTTTATATATGCGAGTGGTTTAGGTAGTTAAGGAGGTTAGAGCCTAGGATAAAAGAGCTACTCATAAACTGATTCTGTTGCTTTATGATTCTGTTGAATGTTGTTATGTGTTCGATTAAGAATTCTGTTTGCTTGTTGTTAGGAAGAGGTGTTTGCTGATGTACAAAGACCTTGCTTATTTGCAAGATGAATTGTGCATTGGCATTCACCAATTGTAACATTATATTTGACTAACGTTCTATTAGAATTATTTAAATATTAAAAAAGTATTATATAATTTAAAATAGTTCGAGTAAAAACTCCGATGAGATATAGAGCGGCACAATGAACAACTACTTTACATATTAAAAAAGAATACAATTTTGGAAAAAAAAATACAAATTTAAAGTCTAAAAGAAGCTTAGACATAACCTAGCCATTTCACTCTTTGATTGAATGAAAAAAAAAAAAAAAAAAAAAAAAAAAAAAAAAAAAAGGGTTAAAACCTAGGCATTTAAACCTCCAAATCGAACCTGAACTGAACAAATTTTAATGAGCTAATAAATACTATTAAATAATATACAAAGAATTTGCTTTTCATAACATATTTTTGACTATTCATTATAATTATAACATATTTTTAAAAATAATTTATTCATAGCATATTTTGCCCAAAATTCATATTCTAGATATCAATAGATTTCTATTAATTCAATTGATAGACTTTAAACTTTTATCAATTCAACCGATAGATTTCTATCAATTTAACGGATAGACTTCTATACAGTTCAACTATAGACTTCAATGATTATGAGTGATTGAAGAATGCAAACTGATAGAATTCAATCATTTGTGCTCCAAATGAATAAGTTTGAGAATTGTGCTATATATGATTTTTTTTAATATGCATGCAAAATCCCCTAATATAAAATTTCGCCTCAAAATTAATTGGTAAATAAGAGAAGTAACTCATATATCATTTAAAGATATTGAATATTCCTCACATTTTCAATGTTCAATGTGGACAAATTTGAATAACTCCAACAAATATTACATGCCAAATATATATTAACTCTAATTAAATTTTCAGAATCTTATAAGCAGATCGTCCTAATGAATAGTTTATGAATTTAATCATAGTGATCACCTATTTAATAAATTTATACAAATATTTTTTACAATTTAGAATAATCCAAGTATCTTTAAACTAACTCAAACACTTAGAATCATATACAGAATATAACAGGCGAAAACAACCGTGTAAATGACAGCTTGGACAATTATTATTTAGCTTTAGGTTAGGTCAAACCTTTTTGCCAATGTTACAAACCAAAAAAGGTGAACTCACAGTCACGCCTAGGATACAATTTTGTGTTCATGTTGGTTCTCACCTACGAGCATTATTATGTTCTCTGTTTGCAAAAATAAAAAAAGAATCCATCATAAAATAGTTTAATTGGTTAAAGAGGGCATTAAGGTGCATAAGGTGTTGGATTCAATCTATAATGACCAGTTACATAGAAATTAGTTTTTTACGAATTTTCTTATCATTCAAATCGTGTAGGATCATGCGGTATGTGTCATGTGATATTAATCCAGATGGATAAAAGTTGGCACGAACAATCAAAAATATAATAAAAAAAATACGCCGAAGAGTAAAATATTTTAAGACATAGATAGTGAAAGAAAGATATATAATATACAAATATGCAAATGTTATAATGTGAAGTTGAAGTTCCACTAGGTTCGTTGGGTGGGTTGAGGAATGGGATCCACGTGGGACCAAACCAAAAGAACAAAAGAGACTGTTGTTTTGTTTAGTGGGCTGCATCTTTTTTCACTCTCATATTTGTCTGTCACGTTTGGGGTCCACGTGTAACATTCTCTTTGATGACTTGTTTCTCACGTTTCTCTGACGTGTGATTTTCCATGCACGTTCAAGTTCTTTTCCTTCCCACTTGGGCTCTTTATGGGCCTCAACGCCGGCACTCACTCTACCTTTCTCAGTAATGGGCCGATGGTACTTGATGCAGTATTGGGCCTTAAAATAAGGATAAATTAGGTCAATATTTTGAGAAATTACTCAACAAACTGTCTAAATTTCAAATTATTCAAATGTATGTCTACTTTTAACTCTTTAAATATAAATTAATTATGTTTAAATGCAAAAGTTTAAAATATCCATCTTATTTTCTTATCATTTTTTTTCTTCTAATTTTGTAAGATAATATATTGTTTTAACTAATATGAGAGATCAAATTTATCTTTTTAACAACCACCTAAATTTAAAAAATAAATCAAGATCTTCATTTCAAGATGTGAAACTCAAAATAAAGAATTACGTGGTTTTTTTTTTAAAAAAAAAAAATAGAATTTAAATTATTTTCTACAAATATATTAAATTTAAATTTCGAAAATCGTTTACCTTCCACCAATTGTGAGTACATATGAAGTCCGTGTACGTACATTTGCCCCCAAATTCTAAAAACATAATGAAATGGACAAAATGGTCAAATGCTTACATGCCGACGCTGCACACAATTAATGAACTTCACAAAACTCACCATGGAAGCTGAACATCTCGGTACATGTTTGGAAGATGACCGCCAAGAGACAACAACCACTATACATGCCCCCGAAAAACCGCTATAAATCTACTAGACATCTCTATCATCCTTCAATATCCTCGACGTTTCTTTGTGCATGCCGTTTTGATTAGCGGCATCGGGGGCGCAACATCCTCGACCTTTTCTCAAACTCTAAATAGGTAGGACGGTGCAACTGCTTAATTGAGCTGCACCACGAAATCGAGAGCTCCAAGTGGGCCCTTTTTTGTAAGCAGAACTAGCGATGCGGGATGAACCAGAAGTGGGGTTACGGTGCCTAACTGCACGCTAACCTAGATCCCACATTGGGTGTTGGTCGATTAAGACAGCATGACTGTAAATACCCGACCAAATAACGGTCCTCAACCTAGGTCCTTACTACATGCATGACTTTTAAATGCGGAAATAAAGGACATGAATATCAGCAGGATTCGAAATTAAAACAGAACATCAACAATATTTAAACTAAGGAACCTGTCCCTGTTTCCAAGCTATCTGTTCCAAAGTAAAACATTTAAATGCCTCCCTGGCCAGAGAGTCTTAAATAGAAATAATATTTTATTCAAAGACAAGTAAAGGAATCCAGACAGTTATTCAAATAAAAGTCCTATGGGCTCCGTGTCCTATCTACATATAATGAAAAACAGTCTTAAAACCCATACAACACTGATAACTCAAGAATGCATAGTTTGAAACTTAAAATAACTAAGACAATGATCCATGATCTTTCCTTTGCGCCTCCAGCCATCAACGTCGCTGCTCCAAGTTACCTGTGGAACCACAAATGATAAGGGTGAGTAAAGTTAGTTTACTCAGTAAGAATCTCCGACCGAGATACAACACGTTACAGTCTATCATCTAATCAAGAGTATACAAGGCACAAATAACTCACTTTACATTCTCTTTCATGCTATTCATACTTCTTTCTCTTTCTTACTTTTTTCATGCTTGGATGTTGTATGGAAATTTCACATCACAATATTTTAAATATAAATAAATGAAGGATAATAGGAGAGAGAATGATAACGTGTCAATATCGGTTTTGCTTAAGCGAAACTCTTCTCTAACATAAGGAAAATGTGAAATCCTAAGAAATGTGCAAGTATACACAGTCCTTGTTGTAGCAAGCTTTAAAGTAAGTAAAAGTCATCTCCACAGGGAAAAGTTAAACACTTATGCTCAAGTGAAATTAAGAGAGTTGGGTAACGAGTGAATTGAAGTTGAAGACGTGATTAAACTAAGTAAAATAAAGATAAAACAAACATTGGAAGGGAATATGATTTGTCGGGGGGTTTCGCTTAGGCGAAACCTCACAGGTTAAGGGCGAACATCGTTCGCTACTCTCTTTGCTCTCTCGAGCTCTTAGAGGCGGTTTTCTCGAACTCCTGGTTTGGTTCTCTCGAACTCAAACACTATAATGAAGTGAACAACACCACGATATACTACGTGCTTCTCTTTGGCTCTCTCGAGCTCTAGAAGTTGGCTTTCTCAAGCTCCTCGTTTGGTTCTCTCGAACTCAAACTCGCTAACCAAGCAACACAGCACCAGGCGAAACTTATCTCTAAGCATTCGTTTTATATGTAAGAAAACCTAGTGTTATAACATGCAACTTCGTTCTATCACATATGTTTCTCTCGAAGACGAAATAAAACTAACTTACTTATATATTATTCAGCTTAACTAGAAGTTTGGCTTAGACGAAACTTCTCTACTTGTCTACTTCCTTCCAACGAACTAATTAGCTACTCATGCAAGAAAGTAAAGACGAAACAAATAGAAAAGCATGGAAATAATTTCACTATAAGCTTGTAAAAGTGTTCGCTACAACTATGCTAAGGCGAAAGTAAAGAAAGCAATAAACTAAACTACGAAACATCTGTAAATGCCAAACGGCTAAGAACAATGGCTAAAACTAATAAATACGATCAAAAAACTTAGGCTACAGCGGAAGATCCTTTCAAATTCGCCCCGGACGTTCCTCTCGGACTCGACCACGACCTCTCTCTGGGATTCGACCCTGCAAATGGAAGGGAAGAGCTCCTTTTATAGCCAAGCTTCAACTAGCGCGAAAACTTCTCCTCCACGATCTCACGTGCAACGACTAAGATTGAACAACATATCTCGGATCCTTGACACACGTCCTTCGACATAGGTGATTTCGTCTTAGCTTCGCTAAAACGAAACTATGTCAGGCTGGTTTACTTCGTTGTGCACTGGTTTGTTAGCTTCGTGGTGACGAAGTGCATCTTCTTCTGGTTGGCTTTGTTGAAATGTTGAGACAAAGTGTTTTGTCTTCAACGAAGCGTTGCTTCGTCATGACTGGTTAGACAATACTTCGTCTTGACGGGCTCCCTATGTTCACTTTGGCAAACTTCCCTTCGTGTTTGAACTTCGCTTTGTTTCATTAATACGTTGTAAATACTTGAAAGAAACATTAAATCCTTCAACATAATATAAATGCACACAATCAACCACTTTTGCCAAAGCCAAACTTCTAAAATGCATCCTACACAGAAAACCATAGGACACTTCGCTTAAGCGAAATAAAGACATTACTAAGCGAAAGTTCTTATCAATTCCATTAAACATTAGAAAATTCATATACAAATATATCTTATTTTCCTACTTTAACTCTCAATTCTAGAGAGTTATCAGATGCCATTTTGTGGACTTACACCATTCAACTTTTCATACAAAAGCATAACATAAACAACGTAACTCGAGCTCTCAGCTTTACTTTGCTCGTCATGACTTGGCTGGGTAAACTTTGGTACACTGAACTCAAGATCCCGAGGGAGCTCTCCACTCGGCGCTGTAATGAGTATGTGCATGCACCTTGTCACGGTCATGCTTGTCCAGGGCCTGGTTCCCATGGTCGCCTATGGCCGCATGCCTTAGTTAGCCCATCGTCATCAGTATTTTGTTGTGCAGGTTAGCCCCTCTGTGGGGCTTCGTCCCTTATCTTTTGGCTCCTCTGTGGGGCTCGTTCCGTGTCGCTGACACGTCGTATGTCTCTTCGACTTTTTTATATGCATGTATGCCATATCAAGAATTCTTTATAATATACTATAGGGGGTAATGCACTCCCACCAGTTATATGTTAACATAACTTTGGTCTAAATTCCTGTAAACTACTTTCGGCATACAACCTTTCAAACGCTTGTCAAAACCTTTCTTCCTTTTTTTTTCTAAAATCCTTTCGAAAACCCGGGCTGGAAGGTTAACGTAGAGCTCGGGTGTGCCACCCGCTCTCCGAAAGCCTCTCGGTGCGCTCGTTCGTGTGCTAGAACGAGCGTCTCACGCTCCCTTTGTCGCTTAACAAAGTACGACCGTGATAGTTGGTATCAGAGCTGAATCGGTTCTAAAGAGATTGCTTGATCAATTATGTCTGCAACCAAGCAATCAAGTAAGGCACAATCCGACCGGTTGGTCGAGATAGAGGAGCAACTGCTCTTCTTGAGGGAAGTCCCTGACAACATACGGTTCTTAGAGTCTCGGATGGAGGAACTCGAGACCAAGTCAGGCGAGATTGATGCGGTAGCTGGCCGCATAGACGGGATGCCCGTCA
The DNA here is from genome assembly GCA_037832685.1 of Sicyos baderoa. NCBI lineage: Eukaryota > Viridiplantae > Streptophyta > Magnoliopsida > Cucurbitales > Cucurbitaceae > Sicyos > Sicyos baderoa. The sequence goes on from JBBMEF010042695.1 coordinate 8,577, forward strand.
AAGAACTCATATTGAGAGTTGACACCCTAGAAGAGAGGGTGACTCGTCCCAATATCCTAGAGAGGGGGGACAATTCAACGGGCTTTATTGCCCACATGGAAGAGCAAGTCGATGTCCTTGACAACTCGCAGAAGAAATTAATTCAGGTGGTCGTAGACCTTTCTGAAGATGTCAAGACGACGTTTGATCTCCTTAAGACTCAGATAGAGGATCTGAGCAACAAGCTGAACCTCACCATGAGAGCGGTGGGAAGCCACAACCCATCTGGGGTTGGGGGCCATCTAAACAAGGTCAAGGTGCCGGAGTGGAAACCCTTCTGTGGGGTTCGAGAAGCCAAAGCTCTGGAAAACTTCATCTTCGACCTGGAATAGTACTTCCGTGCTACGAGCACCACGACGGAAGAAGCCAAAATCACCTTGGCAACGATGCATCTGTCGTAAGATGCGAAACTTTGGTGGAGGTCTAGGTTCATGGAAATCGAATAGGGTCGATGTACTATTGAATCATGAGAGAAGCTAAAACAAGAGCATCGGAGGCGCAACATCCTTGACCTTTTCTCAAACTCTAAATAGGTAGGACGATGCAACTGCTTAATTGAGCTGCACCATGGAATCGAGAGCACCATGGCGATGCGGGATGAACCGGAAGCTGGGTTACGGTGCCTAACTGCACGCTAGCCTAGATCCCACATTGGGTGTTGGTCGATTAAGACAATAGGACTGTAAAGACCCAAACAAATAACGGTCCTAAACCTAGGTCCTTACTACATGCATGACTTTTAAATGCGGAAATAAAGGACATGAATATCAGCAGGATTCAAAATTAAAACAGAACATCAACAATATTTAAACTACGGAACCTGTCTCTGTTTCCAAACCACCTGTTCCAAAGTAAAACATTTAAATGCCTCCCTGGCCAGAGAGTCTTAAATAGAAACAACCTTTTATTCAAAGACATGTAAAGGAATCCAGACAGTTATTCAAATAAAAGACCTATGGGCTCCATGTCCTATCTACATGGAATGAAAAACAGTCTTAAAACCCATACAACAATGATAACTCAAGAATTCATAGTTTGAAACTTAAAATAACTAAGACAATGATCCATGATCCTTCTCTTGCGCCTCCAGCCATCAGCGTCACTGTTCCAAGTTACCTGTGGAACCACAAATGATAAGGGAGAGTAAAGCTAGTTTACTCAGTAAGAATCCCCGACCGGGATACAACACGTTACAGTCTATCATCTAGTCAAGAGTATATAAGGCACAAATAACTCACTTTACATTCTATTTCATGTTATTCATACTTTCTTTCTCTTTCTTACTTTTCATGCTTGGATGCCATTTTGCGGACTTACACCATTCAACTTTTCATACAAAAAAATAACATAAACTTTGGTACACTGAACTCAAGATCCCGAGGGAGCTCTCCACTTGGCGTTGTAATGAGTGTGTGCATGCACCTCATGCTGCTGGCACCAGGTAAAAGCTTGGTCTAGGGCTAACTGCCCTGGTCCAGGTCTCATGACCTAATGACTTGGATCAGTGTCACTGACAACAGGGGTGCGAGACCTCGACACGAAATTGTTGCCAGCCATTTGGCACCATGCGCCCTCAGCTAGTATACGTCCAAGGGTAGGATCTCACCCAATGGATCGGTCCTAGCCCCTTCAAGCAACAATCTTAGGCTATTACCGACATGCTGAGATCGTGTCGGCAATCGGTGACTAGGCTGCCACCACGGTTAGCTGAACCATGGTGGCGGGTCAGAGACGGGGTACGACCGCACATCCCTGCCACAAAGCCCGGATGATGACTCCTACAAACTCTAACTAAGGTACGCAAGCATTTATCAGACAACTTAACATACTTAGGAAGGACAAGTCAGATCCTAACATGGCACTACGAACATACAATCAGCCAGATACAGTTCACACATAACACAATCAATCCTAGCATGGTTCCACATGTTAAAGCAGTAAACAGATAAGTCAACAGAGTTTCACATGATAAACCTATCCACTAGCAATCAACAGTTGGTATACAAGCATACGAACAACTATTTAAAAGGTAATGTATCGTCCACGAACCATAGTAAGGAAATCCTTACCTTGGTTTGGAGACAACAAGGAAAGCGAAGGCGACAAGCTGCAAACTCACAACAATCACCTAGCGAAGATAGCATGGACAAACGATAAGCTAACTATCTAAATAGCCCCTAAATCAACTTGGACAGAATATAACAAACAGTCGGAGGACAAGGAGACAATACCCAAAGTGAAGAACAAAGGCTGCTCGACAAGGCGTGCTCGCTGGGGCGAAGCTTTGACGAAGCGAACACTGCCTGAAGCTGCATGACAAAGGCTATCCACGAACTCGTTCGTGCGCTGGCGAGCAGCACGAACCGCGGCAAGGGCGAAAGCTACGACGGAACGCGAAACGCTGCTGCAGCTGGGTTTTGCTGTTGCGCGTGCAAATCAAAGATGGAATGGAGCAGCTCGAATCTGCGTGCAATTTGCTTGCATGGCTGCAATCGGGCGAAGGGCGAGACAGCGTTAAGGAATTTGCAACGGCGATTGTAACGACCCATAATTTTAGAAAGACATTTCATGTTAGTTTGGCCGTTATTCCTGTTATTTGGTCCTTGAAGGGAGTTCGGAATTGGATTTATTAGTTGAGTTTTATTCTTGGTTATTGACATATTATTTATTGATAAATCTAGGCCGTAGAGTTCGTTCGAGATTTGTGGATTTAAAGGTATTGATTTGTGTTTTGGAGGTTTTGGAGCTTTGGATTTAATTGGTGAAAATATGAGTTAATTATTGTCGTCGTTGGGATTCGAACCTTGGCCTTGGGAGAAGGCTAAGGGTTGGGAAGCTAACAGCATGTTTCTCCCATGGACAAACGGTGGAGTAGGCTTGGCTTGACTTCTTTTCCATGTTTGCCCCATGGACTTCCATAAGTCCATCCAACTCCTACCCAACTCCACGCGTGGGCCCCGTGTTTTTATTTAAATATTAAAATATTAAAAAACTATTCAATATTTATTTTTTTATTTGAATAACAACTCCAGAATTCTCTTTCCTTCACATCAAACATAACTTTATTATTAAAAAACTATTAAATATCCATTTTTTTATTTAAATAAAAACTTCAACCATTCTCTTTCCATCACATCAAACATAACTTTATCTTTTATTTCCTTCCCCCAAACATAAACTTATTTCACTTATCTTCTCTTCTCATCCCAACTCAACCCAACCCAACCCATCCCCTCAAAGCCAAACATGCCCTAAGGAAAAATAAAGGTTTAAAAGTGGCTCCATTGGGTTTTGAACCAAGGACCTTGAGGTTATTTTTAGTTGGATTTAATTTAATTAAAAAGAAAGGAAAAAGGGAAGGATTTTGATGTAGGGTTTCATCTCTTTTGCTCATTCATCTTTTGTGGCCGTCATGGAACTCCAAACTCTCTCAAGCTCTCACCCTCTCCAACGATTTCTCTCCATGGTTTCTCAAGGTAAGATTCACCCTCTTGTTCTTCTTCTTCCTCTTAGATCCAAGATTGGTTTATTGTTAATCGTTGGTTGTTTGAGTCTGCATAAATTCCTTCAACATATTATCCATTAAATTGTTAAAAAATGATTGATTAATATTTCGCGAATATGAAGAATTTTGAAAGTTAGGATTCTGACCTTGTTGATTATTCGCATTGTTAAAACTCTGAGAAAAACCAACTGATTTTGCAAACGTAGACTTACCTGGGGAAATCGAGTTTCTCTGATTGCTCCATGAGAAATTTGGGTGATTTCTCCAATTAGGGTTGTATGTGTTGGAGAAATGACTGTTTTGTCGGTTGGTTGATTATCCATTAATGAAATTCACCGATGCAGTCTTATGTGGGCAATCATCGTAACAATGTGCGTCTCCGCACATAGCACATGAATCGAAAAACTCTTCTTGCATCATGTTCACATTTTGGGTATGTGAAGAGTTTTTGCTTTCTTTTCGCATCGTCATTAGCAACGTGCAAACTTCCTTCAGCTCTTGTCGAATGGCAGAATCGTCCTCTTTTACAAGTTTTTGCTCGATTCGTCTTTCATTCTTCCATTGACTTCTGTTGAGAGCAACCCTCTCTATGATTTCTATAGCTTGGTTGTATGTTTTTGATAATAAGGCTCCATTCGCTGAAGCATCCAATACTTCTTGAGTAGCATCGTCTAGGCCTCCATAAAAATATTCTAGTTGAATGCAGAATGAAATGCCATGGTTTGGACACTTGCGAACGGCTCCCTTGAAACGATCCCATGTTTCTGATAAAGTCTCACCTGGCTCTTGGTTGAACTTAACAATGGAATCACAAAGTTTCTTCAACTTCTTGGGTGGAAAATACTTGAGTAAGAATCTTTTGGCCAATTCCTCCCACTCAATATGTTCTACTCCATCCACTATGGTTAGCCATTCTTTCGCTTTTCCTTGTAGCGAATGTGGGAACAGGTGTAAACAAAGCTTATCAGGAGTAACATCTGGAATCTTGTAAGAATCGCAAATTCCCATGAATTCGCGCAAATGAACATAAGAATCTTCATTTGCTAATCCATGGAATTGTGCCTTCTGTTGCATCATCGTGTTCATCATCGATTTGAAGTCGAATGCCTTCACTCCGATGTCGGCTCGGATCATGCCTTTTTGTAAACAAGAGACATTAGGTTCTGCATATGTCGTGACGGCTATGTCTCTGTTGTTTCCCAACATCATTAGATCATCAACTTGCACACCTCTTGGTGGGTTTGCTTGTTGAGGATCTTCCTCAGCTTCTCTATCGTTTTGGCGATTCATCAGTCTTATAATTTTTTTGCGAATTCGGTGATGAAAAGCTCTTTCTGGTTATGGTTCAAGTGACTCGAGTGGTGTTCCATGCATATAAAGTTACTTTTCCTGAAACAGCAAAAATTACAATATAAGGTGAAACGTAATTGTGGAAAACTCACAAATAAAAGAAATAAAGTAATAATTCTCCGGCAGCGGCGCCAAAAACTTGTTCGCTAGAGTAGTGGTTCGCAAATAGCGAATAATAAGTAAAGATTTATAGCGAATTGCAAATGCAAGTATACATTATCGATTGCAGCAAGTTTTAATAGTAAGTAATAAAGTCATCTCCACAGGGAATTATATCTTAGTTCGTTTATTTGTAAGTCGGTGTAAATGCGAGGATTGATGTAAAGACCCGACCTCCTAGAGGTCCTAAACCTAGATCTTTACTAACTTTGCATGAATTTAAAACTTTTAATGTAA
>JBBMEF010042706.1:0-13863 GCA_037832685.1 Sicyos baderoa
TTCCTTAAATGACACAACTCAGAAACAACCCGGCCACCTGAAACAAGAATTAAAATCTTTAAAAACTCAAGAACCGCGTAAACTAAGAATCTACAAGAATACTAACGACCAACTAACCTTAAATGACGATCTGAATTCCCGGGCCGTTACACCGGTAAAACTCAACAACTCCTGCTACACTACTCCTATACTTAAGCCAAACTATGAAACAACTAGAAATGAAGAACGACTAAGTAGTACGGCAAAAACTAAGGAAATGGTGGTCGAAAAACTGGAAAAACAACTAAGCTACAACGGAACCATAGATGACCCTCTCGGCGACGACTATCTTCAAATGAGGGGAGATGCTCCTATTATACTCGACCTTCAATCGACAGCCTCTAGGCGCGTGGGAGTTTGTCTTTGGGGACCACTAACACCTCTGCTCGCACGAACCGTTGTCGACTGGGACCACCTCACATCTCTGCTCCACGATCTTCCTCTACAAAAGTTGTCCAAGTTGGGACCACTTCGTTCGCTGGAGTTAGTTTCATAGGGCGAAATTTTGTCAAGGTGATTACTTCGTGGTTCTTTGGTTCGTTGGCTTCGTAGAGACGAAGTGTGTTCCTTCGCTTGATTGGCTTTGCTTGAATCCCTCTTCATTTTGTGCGAACTTCGCTTTGCTTTGTTAGAATTGTTGCAAACAAACTAAGAAATATTAATTCTTTAAAACACCAACTTATGTGCACACATTCAAGCACTTTTGCTACAGCCAATCCTCTAAAATGCTTCCAACTCAAAAAGTCATAGGAAGTTTCATTTAAGTCAAACTTTGTTATAACGAAGCGAAAGTTCATATAAATTCCATTATATATTAGCAAATTCATATCAAATATCACTAGTAGAAATCGTCAAAATGATGACCGACATCGACGGTCATCATTTTAAAATTATGACCAACGGTGAACTGTCATCATATACAAAGTCATCAAAGATGATCGATGACCGGGGTCAGGCCGACGGTCACGGATGTTAAACAATGACCCTCGCTACCAACAATCATCGTAGATAATCGATGACCAACACGATTTTGGGCCATTGATGACTTGTGTGATTCATCGATGACCGGCAGCCCGTCATGGATGACTTGTCTTTGATGACTCACGCGAGTCATCAATGACAAGTCATCGATGACCGGCGGCTAGTCATCAATGAGAAGTCATTGATGACTGGTAGCTGGTCATCGATGACAGTTTACAGATTTTATTAAAAAAAGCCCCGGGGGGCCAGAATAAAGCAGATTCTGTTTCTATTCTGTTTCTGTGTGGTCCACATTCAAACTAGAATTATTATAAATTTAATATGTTACGCAAGTCATCTTTGTGCCCTTCATAAAACGACAATATATTAAAATAAAAAAAGGGGATTGTGATGATTATATGCACACATTTTCGGCCTTCAAGGCATACATATAACTTCCAGGCCATTGTGTACACCCCATCATCACAATCCCTATAAACCCTTATGCCGTAACTTTTCAGTCTTATCCAAATTATCAAAGCCTACAACATATATATATTTAATCACCTACTAAAGTAAAATTCGGCAGTATAACGACGTTATACTAAGAACCAAAAAAAAATAAACTTGTGTATGAAATCACAATAGAAGATATATACATATAAATAGGGACTTTGTCCAGCCAGATACAACAAAGTTATATAAATAGGGACTTTGTCCCGCCAGATACAACAAAAATATTGTATGTACACATATACAAAAATTCGGTATCTAGCTAGCTACCCCTAAGTTAGCTATAAAAAGTACCTCATCTATCTCTTGTATGTACACATATATAAAAATTCTACCTATATCTACAATTGTATTTTCAAATGATGGACAACAAATTGTGCGCATTCTATGCGTACCTCATCTATCTCTTCTTTAGTGAATGGTTGCGTGCTCAGGCTGAACTAGGAAGAAAATAAAACAAATGTCAACATATTGACATATTAACAAGGTTTGATTAGGAGAATATATAAAATTTGATAAGTGAATGTGGTGTAGAAATCAAACTTACGAGTTGATGAATGGGAGTTGCAGGGTTCGATAATAACCTCCGAATGTAGAGTTGGACATAGATTCCACATTCTACCGATCCCAATTGTCGAGGGCACTATGGAACAAATAGTCATACGAGTTGGAATCTATTTGTACACATGCTATGAGGATTAAAAGATGTAATTGAACTTGAATTCAAGTGTACATTTACTGTTATCCAAGTCACCTTGGCACGTTTTGAACCGTGACGAGCATGCCACGTTCGGAAGGCACTATATAATCAATTTTGACACATGTTATGAGGATTGAAAGAGGGAATTGAAATTACAAAAAGAATATTGCATAATTATTAGGAACTTACTTATTTATAATATGCTTGAGGTTTTCATCTACTTTCTCTTTACCTAATGAGTCGAAGACATAGGCTCAGTTTTTATCGGGACTCAATACAACTAAAATCCAGTGATTCCTACAAGAAGTAACAAAAATGCAAAATTATAGTGTTATATATATGGAGATGGTGCTCATGTTCCAAAAATACAAAACTACAAACACATACCCGTGTTGAATGGAAAGTATATGATTTGGCTTGGACGTGTCATCGAGTCGAACTTATCCGCTAGCAATTTAACATGAGGTTCAACTTTAGAATGACTAGTCGCAAAGCCAAATTGTTCACTATCTACTAGTATGTAGTTATTCAACATGGCTTGATTGTAGGTAAACCACAAGAACCTGTAAAGCATGAATTAAGAATTGTTAGGAATTTTTAAGTATGTGATTCTAATAACTGCAAATGAAGTTGGGTTACTTACGCGTTGTATATGAGAATCTGCGAGTAGCCTATTAGATCCATCTCGCAATAATGGACAATCTCCTCTGGAACAAGTACTGTGAAATCGCTTCCAACCATGTGCCTAGGAACTGGTATCGTAAAAAGATCATCTGGCCTCGTCTATTCCTTACATATGTATTGAGAAGTTTCAGCAATTCTGGAGTAGTCGAGCTTGATTGAGTTGACTGTGCAGTTGAGGCGACCATCTTCCCTTCCTAATTGGTCTGGCTCAACTGTTCAGCCGATTGACCAGCTTTCCCAATATTTGAATTCACTGACTGTGCAGCTGATGCGGGTCTCTCCCCTTGCTTGGATACAGATGCCTTTGACAAAAAGGTTCTATATGTTAGCTAAACGAATAAACAGATACGAAATGCAAATAGCTTTAGAAAATCCACGTACGCATACCTCTTTGGTGTTAGCAGTCGACTTAATGATCCAGGCAATAGGCCACGCAACAAAACTGCTAACTGTTTGGTGAAGGAATTGGAATTCTTCGTTCACAGGAACGGTAACTCCAACAGTTCATTACCAGGCATTACCATGTCAATCACCACTCTTGCATTCAGTTTTCCTAGTATATTACCATGGACTTTATTGAACTTGTCCTTTGTTTCAAATACGTTGTCGATGGCGACGATGTTTGTTGGGTCGTCTAGAGCAAGTTTACATGCCATGCCCTACATGAAAATTAAAGCACATAAGCACGAGCATAAAAGAATTGAAATAGTGTTACTAAATGGCTCACAATGAAACTTCTAATACTTACCTCTCCTAAATTAGAGTCTTGTTCGGGATGACGACCACTAGCTCTCTCCTGAATTTGACAATCCACTAGCTCCCTCACTATCGGGAGATCAACATCTTCCCTCACCACCACATGTGCTTCCCCGTGAATCGAACCGGAGACATGAGTACTACCGACACATGGTGAGTCGGCGTCTAATCGAACTTGTGAGGTAGGAAATTATGTTTGTGATTGAGTTGGTTGGTTGGAAGCAAATTGTGTTTGGGCCATCCTGGACCTGCCCATTTGATCCATCTTGAAGAATACCGATGGAGGTAGAAACTGACCTACCCCCCCTAACACGCCCCCGATGTTCAGGAGTTCCCAATGTATCGGTCAAAATATCTAGATCGGCATTCTAGGTTTGATATTCATCCTGTAAAGCAATAGAAATGTTGATTAGCACATAAATATATTAAATTATACAAATAACAAAAATTGACCTAGAACTTACAATTCGGTTGGCCACTACTTGAGTTTCTGGGTTGACAATCGTGTTATTTGGTCCCTTACGAGCTTCGACCCATAGTGTTGCACGGGCTGAGGGATTGTTTTTAATGTCTATGGCCCGCATGGCCAAGATCAGCGTATCTATTTCGGGACAACCGATGATTATACCTCAGTAGCGCCCTCTTCTTTGTGTTCTTCTTACTCTTATTCTGTATTAAATATAATAAATTGGTGGAATAATATTAAGATTCTAAAAATTTTAAAAATGATAGGTAATTTAAAAAGTAGTTACCTTCCATTCATCAGATAATCTGACTTTGACGAAAGCATCCCACTAATCTTGAGTGATGAAATTGTAATTCGTCGGAGGTTTGAACATTAACTCAGGTTCGGTACTATCTTTGAACGGCTTGATGTACTGTCGGTGAAGATTGTATCTAAAGGTCTTAAATTACTTTGACATCGCCATCATAACGTTATGTTTGGAGTCAGGGTCCACCTGAAATGACGCCTGCATAGAAAGAATAAAAATTCGATTAGTTAGTATGTAATAAATATCCCAAAATTAGGGTCCACTTGAAAATTAAAATGCTAACTTACCGTGATACGATCGTAAGCTAGCTCCCTCAGGTAAATTGGGACATCATCTCACTCCAGATACGTGATGGGTATATGTAGTCTAACACATACACCGATATAGGATCCGAATTTCTTCGTTGTCGCACCGACATACTGACGTGTGGAATTATATTGGAGAACACGGCGTTCTCCCGCCATCCTATCTTGAGCAAGCTCGTTTAGAGCTGTGATCCCTCTAGGCGGACGAGTCGGTCGACTCCTACTAGAACCAGCTCTCTCCTGACCAACATCATCAACCTGCTTCCTACCTGATGGTGTAGACATCGTGATGAATCTGCAACAAGAATAATGATATATATTAGAAAACAAATTAAATAGTGTTGATAGAGTATATATATCGTACTTATATCATTCATATAAAGTATACGCAGAATAATAGCAAACACATGACATTCGGTCCCTATAAAACACTCAACTCCTCAACTATATTTGTGTGACATTCGGTCGCTAAGCATCTACGACTTATCCATCGCCATCTTTCTAATACTCAACAAAAGCAACCACCTACACGAATATCAAAACTACGAAGACTTTATAACAAACTATTCTAAAACAATATATATAAGCATATATATTCGAACTATTGATCTAACACAAGTGTAGTAAAACCACAAAATGCTATATTAACACTAAAATGTTATACTAACCTAACAAAAGTCCTAAAAGTAAACCTAAACAAAAGTCCTTTAAAAGGACCGGGGTAGTCCCAAGGGGTGGCACGGTGGTCAAAGATATAAACTTACAATGAATGAAGCATTTAGCCTACAATTTCGAAGCATAACAAGTTTGAAGCATTAGCCTACAAGTTTGAAGCATAACAAGTTTGAAGCATTTAGCCTAAAAGTTTGAAGCACAACACCAAACACAATAAGACGGGCAATGAATTAAACTCAACAAGGCACAACCAAAATAACCTAAACAAGCAAGCAGAACAATGTGGAACAATTTCAAAGCATTAACATAAACAAGCAGAACAACCAAAACAATATGGAACAATTTCTTTTGAAGTCGGAGTCCGCGGTGTTCGGAGGGAGTAGGAAACGCCAGTGGTGTGAGAGGTCGGAGGTCAGACGTCGGAGAGGTTAGAGTGTACGACTCGAAAAAAATCGCGTGAAATGAGGGAGGGAAAATGAGAACGTTAATTATAATTGCTCAATTATGACCGGCAGCCGGTCATAGATATGAGTTTCTCATCTATGACCGGCCGCCAGTCATAATTGAGGCTGGTCTATTATGACCGGCTCCCGGTCATAGATGAGAGTTGATGATCATTTCTCATATATGACCGGCTGCTGGTCATAATTGAGGGTGGTCTATTATGACCGGCTACCGATCATAATAGACCTTCAAGGAATGTTGGTCTATTATGACCAGTTGCCGGTCATAATTAAGCCAGTCACCAATGTAAATTTGAGACTAGCAAAAGGTATGTCGGTCACCTTTCTTCATGCCGGTCATAAATGCCTCCGTGTTTTTTTAAAAAAATTTCCTAGCCAGTCACCGTTGTCCCAATTTCTACTAGTGGTTGATTCCCTGTAGGGATTCTTACTGAGTTTAAGGCTCACCCTTTCTTCTGTGGTTTTCCATAAGTACTTATGTATTGTATCAGGATAGCTGACTCAAGCTGAGTTGACCATGGGATGTCGTCGTTGTTACTCGTGGAGTCTTATTCTGTTTTTCCTACATTTTTATCTTCCGCACGAACTAAGTTTGAGGCATGATTTTAATATTAACAAATATGTTTTTACTGCTTTTTAGGGTACCCTACTATCATTTGAATTGAATTTATGAACTCGGATTTTAATTCCTTTGACGTAAATCAAAACGGGTTCAAGTATGCCTCGTTACTATTAGGGGTGTACATGGTTCGGGTTGGTTTGGGTTAGTGATATCACTAAATATTAGCACTATTTATGCCCTTATTAACTCACTTTCTACTCTGAAAAAGAACTATATGTTCTCAAAGTGCGAATCATAACATGGAATTTTGTGATAATTTCCATGAAACTACAAAATCTTCTCGCATCACACTAACGAGGCAAAAGATGCATGCTAAATGTGAATTACGCACGTATAAACGCGTCGGCAAGCGTGAAGCACAAAATCTTCTCCCATCGCATGCCAGAGACGATTCCTTGAGGTAAGTTCGTGATCCCTTCATCGTTCTTTATTCTTCTTGGTTGTTTTTCTTCGAGGGATTCATTCATCGCAATTTTCTTTGTGGTGGAACCGTCGAAAAACTCAAGCTGCTGCCTCCTAGGTTGCGAACGATTGCGAACGATTGCGAGGATCAAGCGCCCTAAGACCTGCAACGTTGCGAACGATTCAGACCGAGCTGCTAAAGACAGTCCGCACGTAATCGCCGTTTCCGTTCGCCCGAGTGTTCTACATAGCAACGGCGTCCCTGCCGCGCACGCACCTGAGTCGATTCCAGCAGCGTCGTCCACTCCAGGCCGCACGCCTCAGCCGCTCGTCTTGGTCCCACGCACACTGGTCCACCTGAGAACCAGCGCGTGAAAGTTTTCGTGCACGAGCCGTCTGCATAGCAGCAGCAACGCTGCCTTTGCTTGATTCCTTCGCGGCAGCAAACCCGCCCTTGCCGAGCCTCTTTGGTCTACGTTCTTCGCGTGTTTCAGGTAATTGTTTGGCTGCTATTTGGTTGTTTTAGGGGATGTTTTAGATGAATTTAATTATAACTTTTTGTATGCTTGCTTGATTTGGAATGTTAGGTGTTTGTCGACTATTCTTCAACATTAGGAGCCTTATTTTTGTGCTTAGCTCGTCAACTTAGTTCAGGTAAGGATTTTCTTACCATGGGTTCGTGGGCAATCCGTTATTGTTTAAATGGTTGTTTGTATGCTTGATACTGCCTGTAGGATTGCTATTGTTTAGATGCTTGTTAGTGGATAGGGAACGACTTGTTATTCTACTTGACATTTCTGTTGCTCGTTATGATAGTGCCATGTTAGGACTTCTTCATATTAGCATGTTCTATTCTCTTATTATGTATGTTTGTAATGCCATGTAGGTATCTTGTATTTATCCTCTAGAATGATAAAGAATGTATGCTGAATGTATGATATGGGTCGAATGAATGTTGAGTCACCTTAGCTAGAGTTTGCAGGAGTCATCATCCGGGCATTGTGGCAGGGATGCGAGGTTGTACCCCGTCTCTGACCCGTCGCCGTGGTTTAGCTAACCATGGCGGTGTCCTAGTCCACGGTCTTGGGTGAGCGGCCAAAAGGGAGCCTAGAGGGTTGGAAGGATGACAAAGCTTGCCCATCCCCGATCGTCGACACGATCTCAGCGTGTCGCAAGTAGCCCAAGATTGCCACCTGAAGGGGCTGGGACCGATCCATTGGGTGAGAGCCTACCCTTGGACGTATCCTAGTTGAGGGCGTACGGTGGTTAGGGCTGACAACAGTTTCGTGTCGAGGTCTTGAACCCCTGTTGTTTAGTGACACCGATCCGAGTTTGTAGGTCATGCGAACCTGGACCAGGGCAGTTAGCCCTAGACCAAGCTTTTACCTGGTGCCAGCAGCATGGGGTGCATGCACACGCTCATTACAGCGCCGAGTGAAGAGCTCCCTCGAGATCTTTAGTTCAGTGCACCCACAGTTTACCAGCCGAGTAAACACGAGCAAAGTAAGACTGAGAGCTCAAGTTGTATGTTATGGAAGTTAATTATGGTGTAAGTCCACAAAATGGCATCCTTGTATGAAAAGTAAGAAAGAAAAAGTAAAGCGAGTTTGACTGTACCTTGTATACATTGAACTGGATGTTAATTTTTAACGTATTGTACCCCGGTCGGGGATTCTTACTGAGTAAACTAGTTTTGCTCACCCTAATTATTTATGGTCCCACAGGTAACTTGGAGCAGCGGCGCTGATGGCTGGAGGTGCGAAGGATGGATCATGGAGCTGTTATTTCTGATATTGTTTTATGTTTTGAAAGTGAAAACTATGAGTTTATTTATGACTAAGTTTATGAATGTTTGAATTTTTTCCATTGCATTTAGATAGGGCACGAAGCCCTTAGGTTGATTTCGTGAATGAACTTCTGTTAGGTTCTTTTGGATTTTAAATGAATGAAAGTATGTCTTTTGTTTAAAATATCTATGGCCAGAGAGGGACCTTAAATGTTTTGGCTTGGAACAGGTTACTTGGAAACATGGACAGGTTTCTAGCTTTTAATGAATGTTCTTTTGTTTTTGTAAATTCGGATCTAGGCGATGTTCAAAATTTAATTTATCCGCTTTTAAGTCATGCATGTAGTAAATGCCTAGGTTTAGGACCCTTATTCGGGTCAGGTCTTTACAGTTCGTATCAGAGCTCAGAGTCATAGATTATGTAGACTGACTTACTTTGTAGGTCGTTTTCCATGATCCTCCGCACTCCGACAGTCATCAGGTACGCTATTTAGTTTACAGTTTTAAGGAAGGGTTCAGAATTTACAATGTTGTGTCATCTGGTGTATACTTGTATTAGTATGTTTATGGTACAGAGACGAGCAGGAACTGGCACGTTGTTTGCTTTGGGTGTAGATCACCAACATGGCTGACACTCGCAGAGGAAGAGGGAAACCGAGAACAGTTGCTCGGGGAGTCCGCATAGGTTCAGACACAACTGGGACATCGCCCTAGGGGGAGGCAAAGAATAGGCCACCCGCAGCACCAGTTTATGATTCACCGAGTGACGGCGTAGACACCACTGTGCCACTGGAACCCGCTCCAGGGATGGACTTTGCCGCAAGTATGAGGTCTTTGATGGTTAGTCTACTGAATGATCATAGAGCTTAGCAGAGATAGGAGACTCAAGCACAGTTAGAAGCTCAAAGGGAAGAGTCCCGTGCCAAGATGGCCGCTCAGAGACAAGAGACTTTAGCTCAGTTACCTGCCCAGCGAGAAGAGTCTTGAGCCCAGATTGATCAGCTGACCCATTTGGTCCAGCAGGCAGTTCCAGCAGCTCTAGCACCTCCTGCACCTCCCGCACATCCAGCGCTGCCAGCTCCGCAGGAGCAAGTAGTTGTCGAGCCCGCTAGGGCAGAGGGTGTCGAGGATTTGGGGAGATGGTTGAAGGACTTTGTGAAGTGGAAGTCGGTCAAGTTTGACGCTTTGGGAGATCCCATGACTGCAGTGATATGGATCTCGAACTTGGAGTACACCTTTCTTGTTATGGTGTGCCTCGAAGTACAGAAGGCGAGATGCGCAACACACGTTCTAGCTGGCGCAGCCAGGAGATGGTGGGAGTCTACTCTGAAGGGGAGACCAGCTGGGTCTCCACCTGTCACTTAGGAGTTCTTTATATCGGCATTCAAAACCAAGTATATCAGCGCTGAAGTCCACGAGAAGATGATCGGGATGTTCTCTAACCTTTAACAGGGAACAAACTCGGTTGAAGAGTACGAGCGCAAGTTTTCGGAGTATGGTTACTTCGCTGAAGAGATGGTCTCGACACCTGAGTCGAAGATCAGGAGGTTCATCGCCGGCCCGAGACACAGAGTGTCTCAAGATGTTAGAGCTCATGCCCTTGATATGTATGAGAGAGTTGTAGAGTTGGCGATGATTTATAATGCTAAGGATCGCCCGGAATAGTCTACAGCAGCTGCGCCTATTTAGAAATCCCCTAAAGTTGTATGGCAGAAAAGAAAATTTGAGTCTTCAGGTAACCAGTATGGTGGCGGCCAGCGCCGTTCAGGGCCTTTTCAGAAGAAGGGTTAGCCTCGTAGCTAGGGAAACCGGGGTCGTTTCGAGCCTCGTCAACAGGACGGTTTCAAGTAGTCTCCACAGTGTAACACTTGTGGGAAGTTTCACCCGGTAGCTTGTCGAGTATGGACTGGTGTCTGTTTCAAATGTGGAAAAGAGGGGCATATGGCTCGGTTTTGTACTCAGCCAGCGAATACAGTTCAGCCAGCACAACAGCAGCAGCAGTAGGGTCGTGTGTTTGCTATGAATCGTCATGAGGCAAAACGTACAGACGCCGCTGTGGCAGGTACGCTACTTGTCTTGGATCATTATGCATTTGTTCTGTTTGATTCTGGTTTTACTCATTCCTTTATATCTGCTGCTTTCACTGAGTATGCTTGTTTAAGATTAGAGCCTTTAGGTTATGAGATGTTCGTGGCAACTCCTTCGGGAGTTAGCATGTTAGCTAGTCTAAAGGTTAAGGATGGTCGGATACGGATATCCGACGAGTTTCTAGAGGTTTCACTCATAGTGTTGGCTATGAGTGGTTTCGATGTAATCTTAGGCATGGAGTGGTTAGCCGAGAACCACGCAGTAATATACTGCCGTCAGAAAGAGGTGGTGTTTAGGCCGCCTGGAACTTTAAGTTTCGAGGAGTGTAGAGTGGAGTGTGTCCGCCTTTAGTTTCTGCGGTGAAAGCCCGTCGTTTGTTAGCTCGAGGAGCTTGGGGCTTTTTGGCTAACTTGTCTGGGGAGAGGAATATCCCGAAGACTGTTGATAAAGTGCCTGTCGTGCAAGAGTTCGCGTACGTTTTTTCAGAAGAGTTGCCAGGTTTTCCGCCAAGGAAAGAGGTGGATTTTACAATCGAGCTTGAACCGGGAACTCTTCCTATCTCAAAGGCTCCGTATCGAATGGTGCCAACCGAGTTGAAAGAGTTGAAAGAGCAGTTGCAGGAGATGTTAGACCGAGGTTTCATTCGGCCGAGTGTGTCCCCGTGGGGAGCACCAGTTCTGTTCGTCAAGAAAAAGGACGGATCGATGCGTCTGTGCATCGATTACCGAGAGTTGAATAAAGTGACGATTAAGAATAAGTATCCTTTGTCGCGTATAGACGATCTGTTCGACCAACTTCAGGGAGCCTCCATATTTTCTAAAATTGATTTGAGGTCAGGTTATCATCAGCTAAGGATTCAGGATGCAGATATTCCTAAGACAGCATTCAGATCGAGGTATGGTCACTACGAGTTTGTGGTCATGTCGTTTGGACTAACTAACGCCCCAGCAGCGTTTATAGACATGATGGACAGAGTATTCAAGGCATTCTTGGATCGTTTTGTTATCGTGTTCATAGACGACATTTTAATCTATTCAAAATCCGAGGAAGACCATGCTTTGCATCTCAGACAGATCTTAACAGCCTTGAGAGAAAACCAGTTGTTCGGTAAGTTTTCAAAGTGCGACTTTTGGCTTAAGAAAGTAGCTTTCCTTGGGCACGTTGTGTCCAAGGAGGGAGTAGCAGTGGACCCCTTAAATATAGAGGCAGTCAGTTCGTGGGCCAGACCGACTTTGGTTTTTGAGATTCACAGCTTTCTGGGTTTGGAAGGCTACTACCGTAGGTTCATCCAAGGTTTTTCTGCGATAGCAGCGCAGTTGACCAGGCTGACCAAAAAAGGGGTTGAGTTTGTTTGGAATGACAAATGCGATGAGAGTTTTGCACAACTGAAGCTCCGTTTAACGACAGCGCCAGTGCTGGCAGTTCCTGAGGGGACTGGTAGTTTCGTAGTTTACAGTGATGCCAGTAAGTTTGGGTTAGGCTGTGTTCTGATGCAAAAGGGTAAAGTGATAGCGTACGCTTCGAGACAGTTGAAGCCCTATGAACAGAATTACCCAACTCATGACATGGAGTTGGCGGCTGTCGTTTTTGCTTTGAAAATCTGGAGACACTACTTGTATTGGGAGAAGATTCAGCTGTTTACCGACCACCAGAGTCTCAAGTATTTCTTCACTCAGAAGGAGTTGAACATGAGGCAGAGGAGATGGTTAGAGTTGGTAAAGGACTACGACTGTGAGATCCTTTACCATCCTGGCAAGGCAAATGTTGTAGCAGATGCCTTGAGCAAGAAGACCTCGCATTCGACAGCGTTGACAAGTTCACAGAGTTTCATAAGAAAAGATCTCGAGAGAGCCGGTATTGCAGTTATGTTGGGGGAAGTTACCGCCAGGGTAGCTCAGTTGACTATTCAGCCATCTATCAAGCAGAAGATCATTAACAGCCAGTTGAGTGACCCTAAACTGAAGAGTTTGTTTGAGAGAGTCCAGGCAAATGGGGACTTTGATTTTTGTGGTCTCAGCAGATGGTGGTTTGAGGTATAAAGGCCGTTTGTGCGTTAAGATGTACCAGAACCTTAAGCAGACGTTTTGGTGGATGGGGATGAAGAGAGACATCACCGAGCATGTGAGTCGGTGTCTTACTTGTCAGCAAGTTAAGGCACCCAGACAGAAACCTGTAGGGTTGTTACAACCACTTAGTGTGCCAGAGTGGAAGTGGGAAGAGATTATGATGGACTACATTTTCGGTTGCCTAGGACACAGAGAGGGTACACATAGATCCTGGTGATTGTTGATAGGTTGACCAAGTGTGCGCACTTTGTTCCTGGTAGAATCAATTATACCGTGGAACAATGGGCGCAGTTGTTTTTGGAACAGATTGCTCGGTACCACGGGGTGCCAGTGAAAATCATTTCCGACCGAGATTCCAGATTCACTTAGAGGTTTTGGAGAGCCCTCCAGGCAGGGTTAGGCACCGAGTGTAATTACAGTACCGCGTTCCATCCACAGACAGATGGCCAGACCGAGCGAGTAAATCAGATTTTAGAGGACATGTTGCGAGCCCATGTTCTTGATTTTCCGGCCAGTTGGGATCAGTACATGTACCTTATGGAGTTTGCATATTAACAGTTACCAAGCGACGATTCAGATGGCGCCGTTTGAGGCTTTGTATGGTAAGAGGTGCAGATCTCCGGTTTCTGGGAGGAAGTTGGCGATAGTGAGGTTTTGGGTCCCGAGTTGCTTCAGTTGACCAATGAGGCAGTGCAAAAGATCAGGGCTCGTATGTTGACTGCTCAGAGTAGGCAGAAGAGTTATGCCGACATCAGACACTGAGATTTGGAGTTTGAGGTTGGCCAACATGTTTTCCTGAAAGTAGCGCCGATAGGCGCTGTGTTGAGGTTTGGAAAGCGGGGCAAGCTGAGCCCTAGGTTTTTCGGACTGTTCCAGATACTCGAAAGAATTAGAGCGGTGGCCTACTGATAACTCGCGGATGCGAGTGGATTTATGACTGCGAATAGAATAATTACTTAGTAAAATACATAGGAAAACTCGTTAAAGTTCGCTCAAACCAGACATTTCTGCGAATATCCTTTACTTATAG